>CATIWJ010106733.1:0-17020 GCA_949640765.1 Croton laevigatus
ATTGGTATTGGTGAAAAAGTAAGTGTTGTAAAGGGTTGATAATTGTTTATTATTATTTTATATTGGTATTAGTGAAAAGTAGGGTTGTATTGATATTTGTGTTTTTAGGGTGTAAAGAAATGAAAAAATTGGAGGTAGTATATAACAATACGATGCATTATATAAAAAAATAATCAGGCCGTTTTTATGCTTGCTTGTAAGAGCAATAAAATATATATTAAAAAAAACATGGTTTATATTAATATATTTGATAATAATTTAATTATATTAGTATTAGATTTCTTATCTATAAAAATTATTAATTAGAGAATTATTTGTCTTGTATTCATAAAATTTCAGCGAATATTCAATCAAAAAATATTATTTTATTAGAAAAGATATTATTTGAGGAGTAACAGTGGTTTTTAATGAGGACAATGAGACAATCCGATGGTAAGTACTTCCCTAACCGAAATTTGGTGTGTGGGTTCGATCACAACCCACTGTTGATATAGAGTATATAAAAAAATTGTAATAGTGGTTTTTAATTTAATAAATATATATTACACAAAAATTATAACATTCTTAACAATAAAAAAATTGTAAGAAGACATGATAAAATTTTTAATTAAATAATTTATTTATCATATTAATTGAAGAATAACCTAAATTATGTTATATTAGAGAATATTTTTTTTGGTTATTCATAATTTTCTACATTAATTTCTATCCAAAAAAAAAAAAAATCCTTAAATTCACATTAGGGGATGTAATTACATTCCTGAGGTTTGTGTTAATATACGATATGGTCCTTGGATTTTGATAAATCTACAATAAGGTCCCTAAGTTTTGCCTTAGTTAAACTATAGGGTCCTTCTGTCAACTATTCTTCACTTGTTTTTTTCCTTTTCTGGCCAAAAGTCAATAAATTGAATTTTAATTTTTCAATAATCCAAAATTAACAAAAACTAAAATTTAGAAACATAGAATAAATTGAGAAAATAGAAAACCAAAAGAAAAGAATGAAAAATAAAAATCACCAAGAATCAGAAACATAAGCCAAAGAAAACTAAAATTTAGTAACTTAAAATCTGAATTAAGGTAACAAAGAAGACCCTTTAAAAGAACAAAAGATAAGAAAAAATAAAAATATTAAACTGAGAAAAGCAGGAACAGAAGGGTGTGGTTATTAGCTCCGATCAATGAAGCTTCTCTGACGAAACCCACAAGACATCTGATAAAACTCTTATTATTGATAAAATCCACATTCAAACTCTTAAATATGGGGGCATTCTAATCTTTTACGGGGAAAATAATGGAAAAAGTGAAAAATATTTTACAAAAGGACCATATCTATAATGGAGGAAAAAATTATAGACCTTATTGTATGTTTGTGAAAATTTAAGGACATGATAGTAAATTTCCTTTCACATTATATGAAACATATGTATTTAATGTAGTGATTTTATTTAAAATATAGAATATAAATCATTACAAATCATGTTTTATTACCAAGTAGTATTGTAATATATATATATATATGTATATAAAAGCATTGTTTGTTTCAAATATTTTACTTTCTGCGAAGTTAAGTTTTCAGTGAGTATATTTATAGGGAAATTATTTTTTTGGAAAGTATAAAATAAATATCGTTTGATTTTCTAAACTGCTAGGTAGGGATATAAACGAGCCGAGCCGATCCGAACACTGGACTGCTTGAGCTCGACTCATTTATGAAACGAGCTATAATTTAAGCTCGAGCTGCTCGAGCTCGGCGTGTGAACTCGAGCTCGTTCACTAGCCTATTTTGAGCTGTTCGCGAGCCTTTTCGGGCTCGATCGTGAGCTAGTTCATGAGCTTGAGCTCGTTTATATATAAACGATACAACTCGTGAACAAGCTCGTTTGTTCGTGAGCATGTTTGAGCTCGGCTCGTTTATTACGCGAGCTCAATTATTAAGCTTGAGCTTGGCTCATTTAGCTGACGAACGAACTAAAACGAACATTTAACGAGCCGAGCACCGAGCCGCTTGGTTCATTTACAGCCCTACTGTTAGGAAGTTGAATTATTGAGTAAAAAATAATATTAAAATATCGTAACCTAAAATAAATATTTTTAAATATAAAATTAAGGATAAAATAGAAATTTTTATAATTATATTAAATAGTGCACTTTCTTGGATTGGAAAGAGTGAGTTACTTTGCGTGTGGGAGGAAAGTTGAGTTTTTCCTAATTCCCTGGAATTTCTCCAAACAAACACTCTACTTTTAAGTAACTTAGCTACTAACTAAGAAGTTGAATCTCCTCTATTCACCTACCTTCAACCAAACGAAACCATAATTTTTAGTTAAACTTTTATGTTTAAGAGTATTGAATATTGTTTTAATTTCACATCCAATGAAAAGAAAAGGTTATAATTTTTCATTGAAATTTATTTTTTAAAATTTATATTATATAAAAAATTAGTTGGTTATAGTGATTTTTTATTTTTAAATTTTTATGTTTCTATTATTAAATAAAACAGTTTTAAGACTTATTGTATTTTAAGTTTTTATTAATATGTTACCATTTCAAATAAAATTAATTTTATGATTGAATGAATATAAGTATTATCATAAAGAGGTAATATACTTATAATATTACAATAATATTTGTAACCTAAAATATTAAATAATTGAAGTCATAAAAATAAATAATATTAGTGTTACATTTTTTATTTTTCTTCAAGATTTGTTATGTATTTAATTAATAATTAATATAATTTAAAAAATTTTAAAGTTTACAAACTCAAATAATGAGTAGATAATACTGGTGTATACGTTCAATGCATGTGAATAAATACCAATAGATATAATGTATGTATGAGGAAATTGGCATTTATCTTTTTTAAAATGTCTCTGTTAAATTTATATTTTTAAGAGTATAATTATTTTTACATATTCAATCAATGATTAAATTATAATAAAAAAAACTATATATCCAAATCACATTTACTAAGGATTAATCCTTTTTATTAATTAATTCATAAAATATAGAGAATAAATTTAATTAATTAATCCATTAATTTGTTATAGAAATATGAATTGTCATAATAAAATTAAAATGAATAAATTCAAATTTTTTGTTTTGAGACTATAAATTTAGTTGAAATGACAATTTTTAAAATTTTCAAACCACTAAAAAATTAATAATTTTTTCTTTTCAAAAAAAAAAAAAGTTAGCTAACAAAACTATAAATAATTAGAAAATATGTATACATGCAATATTGGTAATGGATGCACCCATAAGTTTTTTTTTGAAAGTACTCTTAATAGTGTTTTCTAATTTGAATATCCATCACACAGTAAAAGTAAATTCAGAACATGAGAACATAGAATAGGTGAGTTTTTCTAAATAATTAGAAAATGTAATGCAGAGAGATGAATGTTAAATAAGCTCAAAAAATAAAAAAAAAATAAATTAAGTTTTTTATTTTTCCTTAAAATTTGATTTTCAAAATGTTTGTTGGCCATAGTCTCCAGAACAAAACACCTTACACAGAAATGGTAATATTTCTTACTAAATGTTTTAAAATCGTTTATGGTATTAGCTGAAAAATTTGATGGTTTTGATAACTCTTCGTAATATATAGATGTTGACACAGTCAGTATTTTGAAATTTAAATACAACATACTAATATGTTCGTTTTTTTAGCAATATACTAATATGTCTGTTGAGATTTTTAATATCTATCAACGTATCTTTTTTTATATTAATATGTTAACACGGTCGGTATTTTAAAATTAAATGTAAAAGAAATGTTTGTTTCATATTAATACGTCCGTTTTTTTTGCAATATATTAATATGTCCGTTGAGATTCTTATTTGTCATATTAGTATATTGACACGGTCAGTATTTTTAAATTTAAATACAAAAGAAATGTTTGTTTCATATTAATATGTCCGTTTTTTGGCAATATACTAATATGTCCGTTGAGATTCTTATTTGTCATATTAGTATGTTGATACGGTCAATATTTTGAAATTTAAATACAAAAGAAATGTTTGTTTCATACTTATATGCCCCTTTTTTTGGCAATACACTAATATGTCCGTTGAGATTCTTAGCATCCGTCAACGTATCTTTTTTATCACTTCAGTATTAATACCCACTACTTAGTAGCAAAAATCTCAATGACAAGAAAAGACTTCACTTTCACAATTTCAAAATCTTATATTGATTTTTCTCTTCTAAAAAATATTTAGAGTTTTTTCCTATTTTAAATTTCAAAATCTGCTTTGAGAAAATATGTTGATCTACTTTAAGTTCGAAAATTCTCCTTGGCCATTGAACCAGTAGGGGAGACAGTCCCAGAGCAATGGAGGAGTAATTGGCTTGTCGATCAAAGGCAACGTCAAAATGGAAGATTTGTTAAGGTAATTATTATTATTATTATTTATTCCATTATTATTAAAAATTGACTATAAAATTAAAAACTTGTTAATTAATTAATTAATAATAAAATATTTGAGTGTATATATAGTATTATTATCATAAGGAAACGCATCTGTTGTGCCGATCAGTTGCGGAGGTCGATGACTTTGAGTTGCATGGAATTCGTCCTGGTCGGATGAGAAGATGATGGAAAAAAAAATAAGGCAGCAATTCAAAACCTATATGTAAGATTTATATATTTATATGCGTTGTTTGTTTAATTAAGGAAGTAATTGTGAATTGTTATTGTTAATTGGTTAAAAATAAGGCAGCAATTCAAAACCTCCTCCTGATGACTGTAAATTTAGAACCAATTAACAATAACAATTTACAATTACTTCCTTAATTAAACAAACAACTCATATAAATATGTAACTCTTACATATAGGTTTTGAATTGCTACCTTATTTTTTTCCATCGTCTTCTCATCGGACCAGGACGAATTCCATGCAATTCAAAGTCATCAACCTCCGCAATTGATCGGCACAACAGATGCGTTTCCTTATGATAATAATATTATATATACACTCAAATATTTTATTATTAATTAATTAACAAAATTTTAATTTTATAATCAATTTTTAATAATAATGGGATAAATAATAATAATAATAATTACCTTAACAAATTTTTCATTTTGACGTTGCCTCTGTTCAACAAGCCAATTATTCCGCCATTGCTCTAGGCCTGTCTCCCTTACTGATTTAATAATAATAATAATAATAATTACCTTATCAAATCTTCCATTTTGGCGTTGCCTTTATTAGACAAGCCAATTGTTTCGCCATTTCTGGGCCTGTCTCCCATATTGATTCAATGTCGGAAGCCGAAGTCTCTTTTTAGTTTTTGAAAATTTTTCTGAGCTTACTTGTTGGTTTCTCTTCTATATTTTTGGTTTCAATGTAATATTTAGTGAATAGGAGTTTTTCAATATGGAAAAAATGTCGTGTTCTCAAGATTTTGGGATAAAACTCAATGTATAGATGAGTAAGCAACTTTCTTAGAGTGAGATAAGAAAATATTGTAGTGAGTCGGTACATCTTTGTAAAACTCTATGAGCTCTGTTAAGTTGTTCAAACTTGAAATTCAATGGAAAAATCAAGTTAGACTACATGTGTTTATTTATTTCCTGTTATATGGCTTTCTCTTGCCCTTAAAAGAGATTGAATAATGGAATATTTGGCTGTGTGCCTAAAGAGTAAACTCGGCTAGAATGGTTCATTCGAGCCACTATAAAAATTATGTGTTCTATCTCTTCAATTTTTTGCATTTTTGCTCACAAATATATGCTTTTTGTATTAAGCATTTTCTAAACAGGTTTCTAAAAACAAAATTGATAAAAATTAAACTTAATTCATATTCAGAACAGAAATTGTTCAAAAAATTAATAAAGAAGCTTTCAAAAACAAAAAATTTTATATAAAAAAAAAACCGCCCTTAGATTAGGCCTCTATATGAGACTATAGTATTTAATTTTAAAGATTATAATTTCATATTATTTTTAGTTGGTGCTTTTTTTTTAAGCATTTTATACATAAATTTAGTAATAAATATAACTAAGAAACTGATTAAATCTAAAATGGATTAAACTGATAATTTTGTTCAAATTTAGGACGACAAACTGATAAAAAAAAAGAAGAAGAGAGTTGAAAATGGATAAATTAAACATCACATACGTCAAATTAAATATCTAGCTATTTTAATTTAGTTATAAATAAAATTGAATATAAAATTTGGACAACCATTTTAAATTTAGGTAAATTTGTACAAAAGTTAAAATATGGTAATCTTGTAACGAAGAAAAATCGGATGAAATTATTATTTAAACCATCATAAATACTAGTAACTATTCATAAGTAATCATTTTAAAAGAAAAAACTGTTCGTGAGTAATTTTAATATTGTTATGATATGAAAGCAAATTTGCCGGGTTTTTTTTCCCCAAAAAACATTAACTTTATTGCATGAGGTCAAAGCCAATACTCTAAAAAGTGTAATCAGTAATATCTGTAACAACTATATCAGTCAGACCGAATCAATCAAAACCGGCTATAGTCCAATCCATACGTGACATTGAATAAAAAAGTAGCTTAAAACCGAAATTAACTAGTGAATCAAATCAAGCTGTTAAATTGGACCGTCCGTCCAAACAAAATGACGTAGTATTTAATTTTGCCATTCGAAAAGCTATAAAAGAAAATAGTGATTAAAAAAAATGATAATAATAATTATAGTAACGGGTTGTGCTCTGAAAAAGAAAAAAGAAAACTGGTGGGAAAAATAAGATTATAATTACTAAAAACACCTTATAGATTCAAGAAGATGGATAATGCGAAGGACAGGAGTATCCATCCCATTAGAAAGTATCCAACCAATCTTGTGGGTCCCACGTCTTCCGGTTCCTGCCACAACAATCCATTTCATTTCATTTCATTTTACAAGCTTTCTGTAAATCTAATCTTTATAAAAAAAAACATATATACAAACAGATCTCCTTTCCTTAATGAAATTGTGGCAATGGATTTTAATTTTAATGGAGATCTTTCTTGTTGAAAAATAATGCAAACCTGTGGTGGAGGAGGCTCAGTTGAAATTTTTAATTTGTCAGTTTCAAAAGGCCATGCATATCTATCTGATTTCTCACTTCTTGTTAAGCTCCAATCGTACAATCTTCTTTCTTCTGGTGTTGATAATATTGAGTATGTTTCCTGTTTACAAAAAAAAAATTCTTCTTTCATTACTCCAAAATTATACTCATTATTTGACAAAAAGACGAGCTCCTACTTTTAGCTGTTCCATTTTCTCACTCAGCTGTTCTTCATCTAATCCTTCATTCAGCAATTCTTCCACCTTCTTTTTGTATGCTTCCGTAATCTATTTAACGAATTAACGAGCTGTGTAAAAAACAGAGCATCTAATGAAAATAATGTCAAATTAATGTAATTTATTGTTTAAGACCTGCTCGTATGAACATCCTCTTTCAACTCCAAGTCGCGCATAGTAATCTATATCTGTAATCGCTGAATTCTAAAACAAAACCTCATCAAAAATTGTAATTCACAAATGCAAATTCTTCTTCTCAATTAATAGTTTATAAATACTTACGTATGCCTCGAAGAGCTCTTTCCACGTTGAGAGCAGAAATCAGAGAAGGAGGTCCATCTGGAGCTTCAAGGAAGCCTTCTGATTCTTCTGTTTCGGTTGCTGCCGTCTCTGTTGATCCATCGCTGGAACTTCTAATTACAAATTTTCGTGGTCTTGTTGCTGTGAATTTGAGATAATTTGTGAATACGGTGCTGTTCTTGTTCTTAGTGGTTGGAATGGGAAAATTCTGCAGAGAAATGTACAGCGATGCTGTGGTTGAGGACACAGCCATGGTTTATGGCCTTTCTTGTATTATGCCTTAAGTGCCTTATGAGCGTGCGCGTCCTGCATATGATGATATGAATCAAAAAGATAAGGCCATTTTTTTTTATCCCAATTATAATATTGCGTGAAAGGAGAGACAACAAGGTCGTTGTAGTATAGTGGTGAGTATACCCGCCTGTCACGCGGGTGACCCGGGTTCGATCCCCGGCAACGGCGAATTTTTTAAAATATGTTTATAAACAATATACAACCGTTTACAATGCATGAGCCACCTATTAGTCCTTCATCTCTTTTTTTTTTTCACCTGGCTTTTCTAATGTAATGAAAATTTACTCCTCTCCTCCCACTTGTATAAATACAAGAGTTGCTGTGGCTTGTCCGAGTGAGGTTAATTATTAATTTTAGGTTTTGATTATCAACGATGAAATTAACTTAAAATTTGGTAATGTTATTTTTCTTTCTCTCAGACAAAGCTTATTGGGCAAATGCTCTATTATGTACTACCTCCAGTTTTTTAAATTTTTTACATTTCAAAACCTTAGCTTAAGTTCAAGTTTGGTGTTGATAATTTGATGGGTTGGATTAGGTAGTTTAAAGTAGGTTTAGGTTAGTTATAACATATGATTACTGTAGTTCAATAATGTATAAATAATATTTTAATATACCTAACTCAACCCATCAAACTATTAACATCAAACTTGAATTTACTCAACCTTAAAAAAGTGTAAAGAATTCAAAAAACTGGAGGTAGTATTAACAACGGTTTAGGGCAGCAAACGCTTAGGGAAGAATACTGTGACGTTACTCAGGTTTTTATACTTCCCGTTTTGCTTACTATTCATTTCCTGTCAAAAATGGAAGGATTACATTTCTGAGTTCTATGTTTTACACTGTTATAGCATCACAAAGAAGTCTCCTTGATTTGGAAACCTTCTTTGTATTTGATTTTGCCTATGCGCTTGAATCCATGAAATGTAAATATAATCTTCTTCTACAAAATTCAAGAGGAATTAATGAAGGGTTAGACCTTGTCCTTTGTTGTAAATTTACTAAAATTGTTTGCTTATACTGGTGATTGTTCTATTAGGTTGCTGGGTCACATGGACTCCCGCCAACACCAGCAAGGCGTGCTCTTTTCATTTTCTATCAGATTGTTGTTCCTTACATTGCTAAAAGAATTAGGTTGCCCACTGCTTTTTGTGCTACTTTGTTTGAACTTTTGATGTTTAAGTTTAACATATTTGTGCATTGTTGTCCTTATTGTTGTGAAGCTTCATCGAATTTCTTTTTTTTGCTACAGCTCAAGAGTTAATTCGCGCAGTATCAATTTTGCGGAATTATTGGCTAATGAGCCCTCATCTTCTCTAATGATTGACCTCCCATCTTCCTCCACATTAGGCACATCAGTGTCTTTCCCATCAAAGTTGAAGCAGAAATTGAGTGGACATTGGTTACATGTAATTTGACGTCGGCCTATAATGTACCTACGCATTATATTGTTTTTTTTTGGTCTCACGCAGGAATACATAGTCATAAATTGTTTTCTTAATCTTTGCTTAAATAAATGTTTACCTGGACTAATATATTTGTTCTTGCATTTGGTTTGCTTTGATGTTGTGGGATGAATACTGCTTGTTCTGTGGACACCTTGTATGCCTCTTAACTATGAATTCATATCTTTGTGGCATTCAGATGCTCCCTGTAGATCATGAAGTTCTGCAATTAATTCTTCATACCAACCTCATGTTTTTCTACTTCGAAGGTTATTCCTTGTGTCAAGTGATTGTTGTTGAAGATTCTAAAAGAATAATTGAATAAGATAAGTTTATAATCTTGTTTCTTTCTGCAGGTCTATATTACCATATATCAAAATGTGCAGCTGGCATTCGATATATTTTCATTGGAAAGCCATCAAATCAAAGAGATAATATTCTTAATTCTGACAAATAGGAGTACTGGCATTAGAGATGTTAAAGAGATAATATTCTTAATTCTGAAACAAGCTAGGTTTTGTAGTGAAATGCCAAAGATAGATTTTTTTTTTAGGATAGAATGCCAAAGATGAAGGGGAGCCTTAGTGCAACGGTAAAGTTGTCGCCGCTTGGCTAAAAGGTCACGGGTTCGAGCCGTGAAATCAGCCTCTTGCTGTAAATGTAGGGTAAGGTTGCCTACATTTACATCTTCGGGTGTGCGGCTCTTCCTCAGACCTTGCGTAAATGCCGGTACCTTCGTGCATTGGGCTGCCCCTTTTATAGAAATGCCAAAGATAGCTGAACTAACCTTCTTGGGTTTATAGGCCGAGGTTTGCCTATGCTAAATGAAAAGGGTAATTTGATTCCTATAGAAGCTGGCAGAGGAGGATGGGCTGCTGATTCCACCTCAACTTCTGAGGTAACATTTCAATTTTTCTCAAGGATTGCTAATTCTCCTTATAGTGTTTTTTTCCCACTTCTCAACACCGTTGCTTTTATGCATTACTGCCTAGTTGTCATGTGTTCTGTACAATTAAAAAAAACATATAAGTTTGGTTGAGGTAAGAAGATATGTCTGAGCAGAAGTAGAAGTAGTTGTTGTGCATTTACTTCTTAACACTTAGGATTTTGTGCATGGATGTAATTTATCTTAACATTAAAAGAATCATGGGTTTAGCATTCCAATATGGATGTAAAACAGAAAGGGCCAGAATTCTAGGAAGCCCTGCCCCTGGAGCAATGCACTATGAATGGTTTGAATGACAAGTTGTTTTCTATTTGTTTGGCCTTTGTTTAATATGATGTATTTTCCGCAGGAACTATCTGTGACGTGAGAAAATCAATTAACTATGCTGCAAATCCAAACCAAAATGCCACTGCTTTGAAAACTCCCCTATGCTGGATTATGCTCTATTTTTTTTCTGTTTTGTAAGTTTAAAAATGTTCTTTGTACTAATTCTGCTACCATTTTATGTCTGATCAGTCTAATGTAGCGAGAGAGGCAAGCAAATGCACACTCTGCTTGAGTAATAGGCAGTATCCAACTGCTACTGTTTGTGGCCATGTTTTCTGCTGGTTTGCTCTCTCCCTCTTCTCTCTTTTTTGACTCTACTTCTGGTTTGCCAATTGCCCGAGGTATCGATTTTTTCTATCTTATTGTTGCATGCCTTTTTCCGCAGGAATTGCATAATGGAATGGTGTAATGAAAAACCTGAATGCCTTCTTTGCAGGACTCCAATAACTCACTCAAGGCTAGTGTGTTTATATCATTCAGACTCTTAAAAAAAATGATATTTAGCCTTTGTAACTAGACAGAAAGAGAGAATATAATTTAGAGTTTCTTCTGATAATGCAAAATATTCAGTCCAATATGAGAATACAACGACATTCGCTTCCATGGTGGCTACAGTAATAGTTGGATCATAAAGCGAATAAATTCTCATTTTCCCTACTGAACTACGATATACTTCTGTAGATTTCCTGAGGCACGGCTACAGAAAACGAGTGGCTGTTATATCAATGAGATCCTGTACTAAAAAATATTTGCTTATGAACGGAGGCAGACCATGTAATTGATGAAAACCACAAAGCAAGTGTTTTACTACCCGAAAACGAGGCAGACCATGTAAGCTTGAACTCGGCTCGTTTAATAGAACAAACAAACTCGAATGAGTATTAAGCGAGCCAATCTACTAATTATTCATAAGTTGTTCATATGCGTATTAGTTTATTTATAGCCCTAGCCGTGATTGGAGTTACTTGTGTTGCTTGAGCAATTACAAGGGCTAACATTTAAATGATGTATTGTGACAAATTTAATTTGAAAATAGTCATTGAGTTTTTCCATATTTTATTATTGTCAAGGCCAACCTTGACAGGTGGAATATTTTTCATTTTTTTTTTGGTGTTGCACTTGACAAATAAGTAATTAGAGACTTCGTAATTCAAGGGCAATCTGATTTATTAGACAATCTGGTAATTTGACATTTTAAATGCCAATTTGAAATACAGAACAAATGCGAATGAGCATGAAATGATACAGAATAGCATCACGAAAGGGGGCAAGTAGTAACAATGTCTTGTCTTATGTTAGATTTCAGGAAAATTACTTAATTTATAAAATTTATACAAGCACCAACAATCTTCTTTCATTTTCAGCTTTCTAAATTAACTGAAACATGTTGGGTGGGATTGTGTCTCCATTGCCCCAATTAATCCTTTTATTATGTTTTTTTAATGGTTAATACAGCATTATACAAAAAGTGCTATAAAGTCTATGAAAGGTTATGTAATTGACTACTCTATCTGTGGGATTTAGAGTTTTAACTATACATTTGCAAGAAACCTGAAACTTGGTTTATTAACATGTTTGAATTCAGCTTGAAATATAAGAGAGTTCAATTTGATAAACAAAAAAAGGATAAGCGAGTTCAATTCAAGTTTGATTCACTAACTTGGCTTTTCAAGCATGTTTGTGAGTTTTGCATATCAAGCACATTTGTGAGCTTAGTTTAATATATAAATATTACTAAAAAATAACTAAAGGATATCGTTTGACTTATCGAGCTTGTGCTCTACGTTTGAGTTTTTAAATCTTGGTGTCTCACCTTTATATTTTATCAATTTAGTGTCTGATTTTAAAAATATTAGAAAATATGATATATTTTGATGATTGAACTTATGCTGAATGAAGTTCCCGGCTACACAAGTCATCAAATGATAGTAATAAAGGTATTTTTGGGCTCCTCTTGCTAAACTGGATATTTTGATGTAGTTAGTTATGGGCTTCACAACTACTTTTGGTGGTCGAAATATGGAGAAACTGAATAGTTTTCTCGATTCTTTCAGCCAAACGCCAAGGAACTAGTTGGAAATAAGATCATTTTTTGAGATCCTTGCATAGAAATGAGTTGAATGGCCTAAGGTTTGTAAACTTTTGTCACCGCTGCTCAGATTTTCTAGCAACAGTTCAACAATGCCAAGTCATTAAAATACACAATATTGTCTAACATTCTTAAATTTTAGACACTAAATTGAAAAAATAAAATAAAAATAAAAGGTAAGACACCAAAATAGGTATTTCTTAAAAGTTCAAAAACTATTAATTAACCCTAATGATAAAAAATGAAAAATCTGTGTAAATGTTTGATCCTGACCGTCCATAATAAAACAATATTTTTAACCATCGGATCGGATCGCCATGCTATGTAGATATTGGGAACCGGATCACTGCTGGCCAATTTCACTAAATTTAGGGTTTCGCTTGCTAAGAATTAAGAAGCTCGTAAACGCCGTACCTGTTTCGCTGCTCATTTCTCGGAAAACATGGCGGCCCAAATCAGTAAGAAGCGCAAGGTAACTCGATTTTGTTTCATCTTTTTTCCACCTTGATTTTTCATTGATTGGTCATAGAAAAGAAAGGAAATTCCGTTCGAAACGTAAATGTAATCAAGCCTAAGCCGGAACTTGATAAATCTTCGGATCAATTGTCATTTAATTTACTTGTTTTGTAATGGAGAAATCACAGAAAATTAAACTCTTTGCTTATGGAGAAGATGAAAGTAACTCACTTAAAATTTGTGGTGGTTGATTTCAGTGAGAATGATTAGAAATCAGTTGTTGAATTTGAGGTGAATTTGCTTTCCTTGTGCTTTTTTCCCCTTTCAGTTCGTTGCCGATGGAGTATTCTATGCTGAGCTAAATGAGGTGCTGACAAGAGAGCTGGCTGAGGATGGTTACTCTGGTGTTGAAGTTAGGGTCACTCCTATGCGCACTGAGATTATCATTAGGGCTACTCGTACACAGAATGTTCTTGGTAAGTTTTCCAGCTGTTATGTATTTTTCACCTCTTTGAATTCCTTTCAGATGTCTGTATCAGTTAGTAGAAAACAATTCTATATTGAACAATTGTAAGTATTTTCTTTATGATCACTTGTGTCATATGTTTGATTCAGCTGCTAACTGTTCTGTAGCCATCATGTATACTCGTGGATCATGTGAGCTTGTGAGTTTTTGGGTGTTTGAGATTTAATCTAACTTATTGAGAATCAACATAAAATATTTGTCTCCAAGTTTTACCATATTCACGGATGAGCTAACTAGAAGTATGCTAGATGATGTTTTATGGTGCATTTCATAGAAACTTTAATTGTTAGTTGTGTTTTTTCTTCTTTCAATGGCATCCTTGTGCTCACACAGAAGTTCTTTTGGCTGAATACCTTGTTTGTCAGGTGAGAAGGGAAGACGGATCAGGGAGCTGACTTCTGTTGTTCAGAAGCGATTCAAGTTTCCTGAGAACAGTGTAGAACTGTATGCTGAGAAAGTTAACAATAGGGGTCTTTGTGCTATTGCACAGGCTGAATCTCTACGTTACAAGCTTCTCGGAGGTCTTGCTGTTCGGAGGTATGTTGTTAATAGCACTGGATATTTTTATTGTATATACAGGCTGTATAGGTTACTATTGTAAATTTATGTTTTATGGGGAGAGATGTTGCTAATATTAAGATAGGTAAACAATATTTAATGATTATTTATTGGCTGTTTTATATTGCTCGTTTATTCATAGCAGTTTGCCTCTTAAATTTTCACATGACAGATGATAAAATTATTTTTGTTTCACGCTGCTAAGTTTATTTCATTGTTCTAGTGTTTCTTTATCTTATAGGCTATCTGCTTTACAAAGTTGTATTTAATTGTCATCTTTACAGCGAGTTGGTTAACTACACAAGCCGTCTCGTGTCTGAGGATGACTACATCTAGCGATGCCATTTATTTATTTTTTCCCAGAATTCAGGGAATAATGTCTTTCTTCCTTGCAGTTGAGTTTGAATGGCAGATATCTAATTTTGTTCAAATAGCTAACGTGCCTTGCCCTGCCCTGTTGGGGAATTCCTTCAATTGTTCAAGCCAACCTTAAAAATATTATCATGCCATGGTTTTAAGTTTTATAATAGAACAAACTTGTGTTGAAAATGTACTATTTTGCGCACATGGTAATTTGGTTGTTTATTATAAGGTAAATGTTGCCACTTCTCTGACCTTTTAGCCATAACATGACCCAATTAGTTCTGCCCTACCTTGCCCTGTTCTTTAGTTTATTTTTTTTTTAATTTTTTTGTTTGGGGGGAGGGCTTAGGAATTGATAAATGTCATCCAAGGTCTGCTTCCTATATGCAGTCTTGCTCACTAAGCATTGTGTTCTCCTCTTTGCCCAGATATATGAGCCTTGGGGGGTTTTTAATATAAATGCTTACAGAAAACCTTTTAGGAGTCTGTCAGGCTTCTTGCACCCCCTTTTAGGTGCTTGGAGTTTGGAATATTCTCCCACATCTCCTATCCTTGAGATTATTTATTTTGTTTGGGTTTGTGCAGACATTGCTGCCCCTTTTTCCTCTTTTCTTTTTTCATTCATGTTCTTTAGTACAAATTGATAGTATAAGTTTTAATTTTCTTGTTTGTTTGCCTTTTTGTAGAAACAGATGAATATCTTCTGTGTTTGCTCATGCTTTAACCTCTGAGCAATGTGATTTTGATAACAGTATCTTCTTTACAGGGCTTGCTACGGTGTTTTGAGATTTATTATGGAGAGTGGGGCAAAAGGATGTGAGGTATTTCCTCGTCTTATTATTTTTTATTAGATTTACTTCTTTATACTGCAAGCACATATATTTGTGTTGTTTAGACTCTAATTTTCTTGCATATGCCTTAGGTTATTGTTAGCGGAAAGCTCCGAGCTCAGCGTGCTAAGTCTATGAAATTCAAGGACGGATACATGATTTCTTCTGGTCAACCTGTAAAGGAGTATATTGACTCTGCCGTTAGGCATGTTCTTCTAAGACAGGTCAGTTGCTTCTGATGTATGCATTTGCGCCTGTTTGTGGCCAATCATTTGCTTATTTTTCTGGACTCACATGCTCTCTACTTCGTTGTCTTGTTTCTTTGGTACTAGGGTGTCCTCGGTATTAAGGTGAAAATCATGCTTGACTGGGATCCTAAGGGCAAGGTTGGTCCTATGACACCACTGCCTGATCTTGTCACAATTCATCCTCCCAAGGAAGAAGAAGAGTATATCCCCCCTCCAGTAATGCCGACCAATATTGAGATTCCAGTTGCATAAATCCTGTAATAGACAAATAAGTATTTAATACGGAAGTCTCTTTTTGTTTTTCAAATAGATCTTAGTGGAGAAAGATATTAGTTACCTGTATGAATCAAGATTTAGTATGGGCTTGCTTCCATTAACATCCCATGTTTGTTTAGTTGCTAGTGTCTGTTGTTTTTGTTCTATGAATTAGGTAGGCGTGTTTTTCTTAACAATTTACGTTGGAATGCAGAATGCCCTTTATCTTAGTTCCAAGTTTGAGTTAATTTTTTTGAATTTTCCTATTCAGAAACTTATATTTTCCCTACGCTGTTTATCTGATTTTGAAATACCCTACTCCAATCCAAGTGGCTCTCTCCAGCAAGCACTGCTAGTTGCTTTGGACCTTCATTGAAATTAAATTTGTCTAAGCTCCTGTGTTTGTAATGACCCTATCTGTGTCCATAAGTCCGCAACAATATATGTACATCTCTAGAATTTCATTTTCATTAACCATCGCCAATATCACTGCTTTGAAGAAAAGAAGGCATGGCATACCGATTGCATCTCATTATAATTATCTCAACTAAAACTATGATATCTCATTATAATTATTTCAACTTATAGAAGCTACTAATTTTGAAAATTAAAAAAAAAAAAGTGAAATGCATGGATTCTTGTGAAATTATATAGTGAAACCGTGTTCTGCTAAGAACAATTGTATTATTATATGATCCCTATGTGAGTTTTTAGTCCGAATTAGGACATAGACTCAAATTTGTGAAATGGTCACTCCTACAAGTTAAATATACACTGTTGATGTAATGAGAAAATAAAAGTGGAAAGTCCACCTTTAGAAAAAAGAAAGGGCTTGAAGGCAAATAGCACATTTTTTAAACTACTAGGTACTAAATAGTGCAAAATTTCTAAAATGTAATAAATAACACATTTCATTAAACCTAATTTGAAAAATCCACAAATACCCCTTCCTAACATTAATAGACCCAAACATATCTTAACCCCCTAAACCACGCTATGGAGGGTGAGAAGACCGGTCGCTGCTATTACCACCGGTGAGAAGACACTGCCATAGTCAGCGAGAAGACCGGCACATACTAGATCTGTCTTCTACTACTATTACTACTAC
>CATIWJ010106758.1:0-15070 GCA_949640765.1 Croton laevigatus
AATAGTACAGCGTTGCAATCAATAAAGTTGAAGTATGACCGGTGAAAATAACTCCTACTTCTTGTAATTTTTCTTTTTTCTAATCATCTCAATATTTAGTGTTGCAATCAAATCCTACTCTATAACAGATAAGAGAAAAGGCAATGTTAAATTATATTTTTTGAGAATGGAAACAAAATCTTAGGCTTACTTGTGAAACTTATCCTGAAGATTATATCTTTAAAAAAAAAAAAAATCACATGACGATTTTATGGTAACAATACATAAGATGGGGCAATTACATCAGTTACTTTTGATATTCTTATTTTGCAATTCTTGATATGGAAGGCACGAACAACAAGAAGAATCTATGACGCAAATAATCTCAAACTCTATCTCTAAACTTGTTGTAGATATCACCACTGTAAAATTTTCTTGTCCGCACCACCAAAATAAGTGAAATAAGAGCACCAAATAATGCTGCAGAAGCCAAAATGATAAATGGTTTCCTATAGCATTCAACACCAATACAAACCAATTCTTGCACTGCAGACCTATCCAAACCCTTCTTTTTTAGCTGTTTTAGTGCCTCATTATCATACAAACTTCCCGTGACCTTCACATTTAGTATATATGACCCAATTGGGCTTGCCAGTTGTCCACAATTCAGCAATGTAGAATAGTACTTTAACCCAAATAACTCAGATATCATTGTAAAAAGCATAGTCAATTGTGCCCCAAATGAAAACCCTATCATCACTGAAGCTATGTAGACTGAATTAGGAAAAGGGAATGCAATAATAAGGAAACCTATTGAAGATAAAACTAAAACTGCAGTCATCATTAATGGTCTTGGGGTTTTGTGCTTGGTGATAAGTGTTTCAGATAAAAAACCAGAAAAAACCCTTCCAAAATAATTCCAAATGCTTACTAAGGAAACAAAAGATTTGACTGTTTTAGTTGGGTATCCAAGTGACTCACCAATTTGACCTAAATTGTCTATTGCTGTTAAGCTTGACCCAAGTCCACATAATGTAGCACCAAATAATATCAACATATCAAGGCTCAAAAGTGCTTGTAAAATTGTATAATCTTCACCTCTTTCTGGCTTCTCACACACTGTCAAGAAACAGGATCTTGAAACTCTGTTTTTGCCCTCTTCTGTAATTTGGGTTTCCACTATTCCTTCATCCTTTTCTTCTATCGCTTCCTCTTTCCTGATATTATTCCACTGAGCCTGTTCTTCTTTAATGGTAATTAAAAGAGGTACAAAAAGCGAAACACAAACCAAAGAAGCAATTACAGCATATGTTTCTTTGGAGAAGCTAATCTTCTTTTCAACTATGTTCACAATCATAAGAAACAAAGCTAGCACAATTGAGACATACAGGAAATGGTAGAACACTTTCAGCTCATTAGATTGCCGTTTCCCAGCTTTATTATTAATTTTTCTGATTGTGAACACAAAAATAACAGAAAGAGCAGCTGGTAGCCAAGCAATTAAAAGAATCAAAGATTTTGAATCATTCCCATAAATTGCCAAATAAAATTGGGTCATGATTGCTCCACTTAACCCAACAAAACCCTTCAGCAAACCCAACATAACACCTCTGCTTTCTGGAAAATTTAACACACATGTCACAAGAGCTCCAGTATTTGCAAAATTTTGGGAATTTGCTCCAATACAAATGTAAACACACATTTGCCAAATTTTGGGTTTGGGTATCTTTCTAGTGACAGCAAGCCAGATCATGAAATAACCTACGAAATTCATTGCAGACCCAGTAAGAAGGACGAACCATGTTGGTGTAACTTCTGCTACTAGACCAGCTGGAACCCCAATATTAGCACCTAAATCTTTAAAAAAACCGATAAGATTGAGTGTTGTTTGATCATACCCGAGTGTTTCTTTTATATCTTTTGAGTATGTTCCGAAAATATAAGTTGCACCAGCTCCAACCATGATCAAGAAAGTGGCAAAAACTGAGAACCATCTTCCATTAACCACATGCGCTATAAATCTCAATCTTTCACCCATTCAAGATTTTATTCAAATATGTGAAGGAAGGAAGGAAGTTCAAGAGTGGATTATAAAAAAGAGAATTTGCAATTGCAACAATAAAAATGGGTAGAAATCATGGAACTTGCAAGAAAAATGTTACGACATGAAAGAAAAGAGTAGGTG
Organism: Croton laevigatus; assembly: GCA_949640765.1. NCBI lineage: Eukaryota > Viridiplantae > Streptophyta > Magnoliopsida > Malpighiales > Euphorbiaceae > Croton > Croton laevigatus. The sequence continues at coordinate 2,165 of CATIWJ010106758.1, forward strand.
AGACTGATAATTAAGTGTTGGTCTGTTATTTCTTGTAAAGGGGATGGACTAAAAAAAGTCTATATATATAGAAATATGAAGCTGTATGCTATTTTTATTATTATTATTTCTATTTGAAGAAAAAAAATTTCTATCTAAGGAAAAAAGAAATTATCAGATTCCGAATGGAAAATGAACTTATCCAAAATTATCTAAAACAAGGTTTTAATAAACAAAAAGTGACCGCATCAAATATATATAATGTTTTGCCCTTTTAAGTTGATATATCAAACTAGTAGTAAAGAGTATATATTAAATTATGTTAGATAGTATTATGGATTAAAAATACTATCAAACAAGGTTTTAAATTAGTTTGATGATTCAATTTTATTAAATTCGTTTCCATATAATACCTTTGGTAGCCTAGCATGGAAGATGAACAACAAGATCAGAAGTTGACATCTCTTGCTTATTTTTTTAGATTTAAAAGTTAAGTATAAACTATATGAAAATATATTCTAATTATGTATTTATTTTCAAAATATATATATATATATATATTTTTTAACGTCAGATAGAAAAAATTGACAATAATTATTTATAAATAAAATATAAATAAATTTTCAACATACATGTACATATTTATTGTGTTATTTATTGTTCATTTGAAACTTATTATGAATTATTAAAATTTAAATACAAATTGTTATAAGTTGGTTAATGTTTTTATGTTTTAATTTTGTAAACTAATAATAAATTAGCCATATATTTCTTATTTATATTGCATATAAACAACTATAACAGAAGTGTAAACTTTTTGTAAATTGAGGTTGTTGAATAATTAACAAATACGATTGTCAATAAAAAAATCGAAATTCTATAAACTTGTTATAAACTATTATAAGCTCAATGGAAATTTGATTATAAGCATGATATTTTCTATACATTTACTAAGCCTGGCAAATTGTGTCACGATACGATAACCCAAACACGCTGATACGATAACCCAAACACGCTTATACGATAAATTAATAGGTTTAGGCTGAGCCTTAATGGGTTAACAAAATGTTTAATACGAACTATAATAACACGAATCTAAATAGGTCAGTTCGTTGATTGACACGACACAACTTGTTCACGCATTAACAAATGGGCAAAATAGTAATTTAATTTTTGAACAAAATAAACATAAAACACACTCTCAAACTTTCACTTTCAGACTTCTCTTTTCTTCTATTCTTTTTCTCTTTCACGTAACAAATGAATTATCACAAGAAAAATGGATCCTTTATAATTAGGACTTGAATATTTTTAATTATAGACTTGAATGTTCTTAATTCTTTGCATTTTAGTAATTTATTGTTGCAAGGACTGTTTTTTTTTATAAGGATTTAATGTTGTAATGTTAACAAATATTATTAATATTACTTCAAGTATTTATGATTATGCATGATATTTTATTTTTTAAAAATAATGTTAAATAGATTAAATAAATTGTATAAAAAAATATGGTTTAGTGAGAGAATTATGTAAAATAGGTTACGAGAGTTGACATGATGACACAAATACAAATTTTAATGGGATGGGTTTATACGACACGTTAAGTTAATAGGTTGTGTATGAGTTTAGGCTTAATAGGTTGACTAATTTTATCACATCCCATTTTTTTCAATTAGTTGATAATTTATGAGTTGTCATAAATTAATAGGGTCTTTGTAGGAGTTCCGGGTCCTGAGGCGTAGGAGCGTCGTAGTCGACCTCTGGATTTGTGTTAACATCGAGATACGATAAAGTATGGAATAATAATAATAATAATAATAATAACAGTTGAGATTAGTTGAGCCAAATTATAGTATTGGACCCTAAAGTTTAGTGTTTTAGATTGGGCCATTTATAAGAATGAGTAGAGTTTGGATATGAAATTTTAATAAATGGTGGGCCTTAGGAGAATGAAAGAAAGATGAGATTAGAGAAAAGAGATTTGGGTTGAAAATAAAGTTGGGCCTAATATTGGAAATGGGCCTTGAGAAGAGAATAGATGAACTATTCAATAAAGAAAGGAAGAGTAAGAGTTGGGCTATAACCCAAAATCCACACCAAACCCTAGCCTAAACCCATCACTATAGTATATAAGGGAAAGGAAGTGTGTAGAACACACCCATATTCTCTTCATTTTCTCTTTCTTGCCGGCCCATCTCATTTTCTCCCTCTCTCCATCCTTTTCTCTCCATTTTCTTCATCTTCACCATATTTCCTTTTCACCTAAAGCCTTAGTAAGTTCAAGAAGGTCATTTCAAGCTTAAATAAGTTCAAGGAAGGAAGTAAAAGTTTAAATAAGGTAAGGATTTCTCAACCCTCATTTTGTTTTAGAAAAGTATGTTTAGGGTTTTGGATATTGATAAGAGGTTGAGTTGATTAATGGTAGAAATAGGTTGGAAATAGAGTTAGAAGTTAGAAAGAAGAGTTGTTGGAAAGTTAGGGTTTTTTATAAAAGTTATGTTTTGTAGGAAATATTGAAGGGAAAGTTAAGAGCAAAGGGAAGGAGGTGGCTTAGAGCTCGTAGGAGCTCTAAATATTAAGGTTTGGTGCTCTTAATCGACAACTTGTATTTTATTGAATTTAATTTTTTATTTTTGAAAGTTTGATTGCATTGATTTTAGATTTTAAGAGTTATTATGTGTTATGTGTTGAGAAAAGAGTTTGGTATTAAGATTTTCAAAAGTTGTGCTTAAAATATGGATTTTTGTTTATGTCATATTTGGTGGTCTCACTTCAGATTGATTTTTCTTATTGAAAACAATGTTATTTAAAAAAGTCATAGAAGACATTTTTGTAGACACAGATGTTAGCTTTCTAATTCATTTTGAATCACCCCAATCGGATTTGTAAATCAAAATTTATGGCCAAAATGGTAAAGGACGTGCAGTCTAGAATTGCTTCTGGGTTGGTCGCGACACAGTCGCCAGAAGTGCCCAGAATGCTTGTTTCAGCGGTCTCGGTCGTGACATACTCACTAAGGACCGACTCGCTCACGACGGAGCCCAGAAAATACTATTTTTCACCCGAATTAAACGCATTTGATTTTGTTTAATGTTTAATGATTTTGAAACATCAAGAAAAGTATAATGTGATGATAGAGGCACATAAAAGATGAAAAGGGATGATAAATAAATATGTGTTGTGTTGGATAAATGTGAAATAGTGTGTTAAAGAACTAAATTGAGCGAAAATAAGAAATGATAAATTATATACCCGTGCAACATACTATAGTATGAATAAAGTTTAAACTAGAATTTAAGAATAAACAGCTAAGTTAGTTAAAAATGAAAGAAGAACCTCAAATGAATAGTTAAATAATATTATTAAAGTTGGTAGTGCACTAAAGAGGTTAATTAGAGTGGCGCAGTGAAAATGTAGTGGAAAATAAATATCAATAGATAATAAATATTAGTAAATAATGTAGACGGAACAAATTAAATAAATAGTATAATAAGAATATTGAAAGGGAATTACGAATAAATTAAATTAGGAATTAATCGAGTTATAAATTATTGAATTAGATAACTACGGGACACGGATACATAGGAACAGCAAATGACAGGCGGCAATAAACAAGTTTGATGCTTTACTTATACTTACTTAGATGCTACCGTGCTGGAATTGCAATGTGATGATGTGATGTATTGTTATGACTGCCTGCTACTTGTTGCTATGAGATATTGCTGTATGTTATTTACATTCATTTGAGTAAAGTATCCACTGAGCTCCTAGCTTAGCAAGTTAGTGTTTGCTAACTTATAGGTTTAATGCTCGGGATAAGAGATCGGACTAGAAGATTGGCAATGGAATACCTAAAAGACTTACAGTAGAGTGGCATATACTGTAAAATGAAAAGTTAATTTTAATATTGTAAAAAGGAATTTTGTATTGTATTGTAATAATGTAAATTAATAAAATTTTTATGTTTTGCATACCATTCGAGGTTACATGTAACCCTCTTATAAGTCTACTTCGGTAGGGGTATAAGGGGTGTTACAAATTTTCTTGACACGATACGAACACGACTCATTAACATGAATTGCCGGACCTAATGTTTACATTAATTTTATGAGTCATAAAATTTATTAAGTGCATTTTTATTACTATTGTCCATATAATGATGTGTAGTAAATTGATTTTCCATGACTTTACTATAAATTTGGTGTAAACTTATTAAAAAGAAATTATTTATTATCTATGAAATTTTATAAGTCTAATCTAAACATTTCATAAACTCATTATAAATTACAGTTAGAAAACCAGTTGAATGATTTTCAAAACAAGTTAGGGGTGTTTAAGGTTCGGTTCGGTGACCGAACCGACTAAAAATCGAACCAAAAAAATTGACACCGAAAATCGAACCGAATACATTAAAATTGAAATAAAACCGAACTGATTTTATCGGTTCGATACGGTTCAGTTTCGATTTTTAACTGAAATTTCATTCATTGAAACACAACCTATTTCAATGAAAATAATGATGAAGAAACAAAACTCATTATCTCTAGGTATCTATATGTCCAAATACAAGGACATCATCATCAATATAATCTTTGAGATATTTTCAGCCAATCAAAGATAAAAGTGAGAAGAAAGAAGAAACAATATAAACAATCATCGATAAACAGATTCATCAAAATGAGGGCCACAAAATAACATATTGAAACCCAAAAACAAGCTGGAGAAATAGTATAAACAAATCATAGATAATCCAGCAACAATCATAAAATGAAATAAATCAATCGAATTTGTTATTTTCTTATTGTTCATCCGCCAAAACAAAAATCTATAAATTTGAAATTAAGTAAAAATATCCACAATTTTTTGAAAGCTAAAACTTATATGCAACCAGAGATTAAGGAGGAAGAAATAACGTCGGCGAAGGAAGAAGATGAAGAAGAACTGTTTGCTTTTTCGATAAAGACCAGATCTCTGCTCCGTTGTTTCCGGTCGTGATCAAGCTCGTCGCCGCCGTTCCAGCAGAAGTAACGTCGTGTTCTTTAGATCATGCTACTGCTCCTCTTCTTCAGATCGTGCCCAGCAGTCCTCTGAAATCATAATTGCCTTGTCCCCTGTTCCTCTTCGTCGCGTTTTTCAAACCCCAACACGCCGCTGCTTTCACCATTCAGATCCTACTCAGCCGAGAAGAGAGGCTACGGCTTAGGGGCTGGCCGGCATTGTGAAAGGGCAGTAGGGTACTAGGGTTAGGAGAGATGAAGAAAAAGAGAAGAGAGAGGCGGTGGCAAATTAGAAGATTTTAGGTTATATATATATATATATATTCGGTCGGTTCGGTTCGGTTTCCACGGTTCGGTTTCCAACATCAAAAACAGATGACCGAACCAAAAGTTTCAGTTTTTTCCTTCTCACAACCGACAACCGAACCAAACTATAAAATAACCGAAATTCCGATTCGATTCAGTTCAGTTTTCCACTTTCGGTTTTTTATGAACAACCCTAAAACAAGTTACAATTTCATACACATTTCATGTTAAATTGATTTTGATATTTTATGTAAACTAACTGTAAACTAGTAGTTAACTAGAGATTGGGTTGAATCGAATAATGAATTTTTTATCGTGTAGTGGCTATGTTTCTTTTATAAAGTGACATTTCCTACAATAACCTTGTAATTCATAGATGTCATTTTTTTTGCTAATAAAATCAATTTTTTTACTGTGAAGATTTAAAGATATTTTTCAAACAACCATCTCTTCAAGTAACTCTACAAATTAAATAAAGGGAATATACATGAAATACCACACTTTACAACTTTTATTTTAAAAAATTAGCACATAAGTTTCATAATTAGGGAAATAGCACTTTTTTTATGCTTTTACACTTATACCCTTATTTTTTTAATTATGTAAAAATGGAAATTAAAAGTAAAAATTTCAGAATTTTATCATGAAATAGGGGTGTTTTCCGACATTAGCATTATCGCCGGTTGCCATCCATTCATTGTCGAGACTAGCTAGCCAGTGTCACCACTCACAAGCCTAGTTGACGGCAAGCTCGACTGCACCAAACCTTCGACAAATGGCAGCGGGAAGGGCTTGAAATTTGCAAATCGAGTTTTGGGTCATCTTAAATTCGAATTATTTCAACCTTCGATTCAACTATTTTCCGATTATAGATTTCCGATTTAAGCCACCGAATGAAAGCCCAAGCGACGATGATTGTTTTGATACCTAACTTGCCGCGTTTATTAGCTGAAAAAATAGATCGTTGGTCACTATCGATCTAACTTTTTCACTTTTCTAGCCGAATATGACAAAGTTAGTATGAAATAAGATATATTTATAATGTACGAGTCAAGAGGTTTCCGATGACATATAATTAGTGAGGTTTCATCACCATTTGGAATTTTTTGGTGACCAATGACGACTAGGATTTAATTGACTCTGTTTTAAATGATAAGGCATAGTATTAAACCTAAGATTCTAAGGAAGTGAATAAGTTATGACGTTTAGAATTTGCACCTAAACAACACCCCGATATACCGGACTCACCTAAACAGAGGCGGACCCAGACTTTTATTTTGGTGGGGCATCGAAAATAAAAAAATCATTTAACATTAATATTTCCACATAATAAATTCATATTAACTAAAATCTACACAATTGTTCCTGTCGAGTTCTCATATTTTGGAACTGATTTACAATGTCGTCAACATTAACTTTCAAAAAAAAATCTTTCTCTAGATTAGTAACCAAATAATCATTTAACAATTGATCTCTTATAGTACTTCGCTATTTACTTTTTATTTCAGTCAATTTTGATAATGCTTTCTCCACACTTGCTCTTGCTACGGGAAGAATAAATGCTAACTTCAAAAGCAAATATACTCTCGAATGAGTTTCATGCTTTTAAGTCTCAACAAGTTTCACCGAAAGCTCATTCTTTTTCTTCACCTCTAAAAATCTGTCATCATTTTGAATGTCAAAAATGAAATTTCGTAGTGAATGTTCCAAAAAAGCATATCATTGCTTGAAAATTCCTGAGGATAAAATTCAGTAAGTCGAACCAATTTACCAATGTCAAAGGAAGAAAATCAATTAGAAGGATTAAAGCAAGACATACAAATAAATAATTCCTTACTTTTCTCATTGAATCGTGTTTCAAGTTCTTACAGTTGTAAGTCAATGACACTCATAAAATCTTCAACTCGAAAATGGTGAAGGTTTGTTAATGGTTACGCACCACCATGAAATTTTCTTCTTCTAAGAACAACATATTTTTCCTCCATATTAGGGATCTCATCTTTCATGCCATGCTTACCCATAAAAGAAGTGACCTTATCAATTAGAGAATCTCATCCATTATTTCTTATCTCTTGTAAATTCACCTCAGTTATATCAACCATTGACATTGCATTCACAACATCTTAGTCACTTCTTTGTAGAGCCAAATTCAGTTCATTTGTAATCCCAAATATGTCCACCATCAAATGTGCCAAAAAAAAAAAACAAAGTCAAATGTGTAACATCCTGAAACACGATGACACCAGAAGTATAAGTAATCAAATGAATGGATAAGAATAATGTACCATTAACAAGGATTTATCAGAATAGTATACCATGAAAGAAGGTAAACAAATGACATAAAAATGGTAAATATAAAGTAAATAAGAGGTAAATAAAGAAAGACAAAGAAATAGAAAATATGGTAGATACGAAGTAAATAAAAGTAAATAAATTATAAGAAAAGTAGATAAATGATAAACGAAAAGTAAATAAATGGAGAAATGAAGAAATATGCGAATTATATACGAGTTGTACACAAAAAAGTAAGGAAATCAGGTATGGACGTAATATCCGATAACTGTAGATTCAGATGATATAGTCTGGGAGTGTGGACTCAGAAGGATCGCGGAAAAATTCGCCGAACCTCCGAAGTTAAAAGTGCTCAGATCAAGGTCAAAGTTAGGATGGGTGACCTCTGTGGGAAGTCGACCCTAAATACATGAATTTGGTAATATGAATTATAATAGGGCTACAGACAGGCGCCGACCGTACTTGGGAGGCGAAATAGGGGCCCGAGAGTAAAAAGGACCTAATGGGAATTTTGAAAAAAAGTTAGGGACTAAAGTATAATTTTTTTAAACGTTGTATAAAACCTTGATAATTTATTAAATATGAGATCTTGAGACTAAATAGATTGCAACGATGTAACTATGGTAGGTTTTGAAATCGTATGTACGGAAAATTCCACAAAAACATGAAAATTAGACTTATGCAGAACCTACGAGTTCGACTTAGATTTCAAACCCTAAGACAATCTATTATGTAAAAGTGTAAAATATAAAAGTTGTTCCTTTATGTATTAGCTAAATCTAGAAACAAGAACCACCTAATTTGGATTTTTATAGACAAAGATATGACCGAATTAGTAGACGGTGCGCAAGCTTCCTAAGGCAGTGCAACTGGGTCCGACGGAAAACGACGCTAAAAATTTTCTATAACTCAAATGGATTTGAAATCTTAACATGACATATATTTAGGTGTCTAATTTCATGTGGTTCAAGAATTATTGAATTTGGAGTAATATTCAAAAATTATTAACAAAGGATGGCAGTTGGGTCAAGTGAGGACTTTAGAAGGACTTAATTGAAAACACTTTGCTCAAAGAGATGGCTAATGGAGAATGAGATAAAGTACAGTTATGTTTTTGGTGACCAAGCAAAAATATGTCCCCATGCCATCTTACTACATCTTGGCCCTTTATTCATTTTGAGTTGGCCAACCATCCAACCATCCAAAAATAAAACCATTTAATTAAATGAAAAAAAAAAATTTTCATGGCCTATAAATATGGGAACAAATGAAGAACAAAAATTTGGTCATTTGTTCTCCATGCAATTCAGCCAAGAAAAGGAGCCAAAGGGAGAGGCGAGTTCTACCTATTCTTGAGCTTGATTTTTGAAGTTTAAGGTTAGAACATGATTTAGATGTAAGGATTAGCATTTATAACATCAAATTATTATAATCATGGCATGAATTAGAGACGAATATGAATTGGAAGAATATGAATTTCTAGGGTTTTATAAAGATATGATCAAGTAATTAAGATAAGGTAATAAATTAATTAAATAGAGCTTCCATGTTAATAAACAAGATGAAGAAAAGCTAAAATTTGCAATTCTGGCAGATTTCTAGAGTTTGATTAATTCAAAAATTAACATATGTTAGAGGCAGAATCTCGAGATGAGATAAAATAGAAAGATATAGATATATGTCTTAGCTTATTTGGACTTGTGTAGTGAAAGTTATGGCCAGAATAGTGACCGGTGTACAGACTATCGCGATCAGATAAGCTAATAGAACAGGCCGGACTTTAACCAATTATTAGACCATGACAGAAACATAATTTAAAGAAGTACAAAACATAAAATATGTAGGGTTATATGTCTAGTTTATCTCTATAAAATATTTTTGGTAGAAATTAAGTACGTAGGAAGTTGCACCTAAAAAACAGTAAGGTACGCCCTGTGCACGTCCAGAATTTGAATTAAATTTTGCCCTATAATTTGATTAAGTTAACAACATAATTTGAGGAAGATGCAGAAGGAAAAGATGTTTCCCTATATGTTAGTGAACTAAAAAAGTTAGAAGTAACTTAATTAGACTAGTAATGAAGAAGATATGACTGAAATAGTAATAATTGTGCAGACTGAAAGTCAGAATTAGGACAGAACTGAACCTGTGACTTAGCTTACAATTTGAATATGTTATTGACATAATTTGATGTTATAACAATATTGTACCTATATGTGTTATCTAACTAGAGAATCAAGAATTATTCCATTTGGACTTTTAATTAAAAAAGATATGACCAAATTAACAGAGTGTGTGCAAAAGAATTAAGACAAGCAGTAAGGTTGAGATAAAAGTAGAGTAAAAAATTACACGTAGCTTAATTAAGTCTAAAAATAAAATAGACAATAATCTTATGTGTCTAGTTTAAAAAGAATTAAGAATAAACTTAATTAGAGTTATATAAACCAAGTTATAAGTAAGTTAGCGGAAGGTGCCCAAGGTGAACTAAACCGATTATCAGGAGAAATTAATGAACGCTTGAGATTTTGTATTGTGTATTGTCTATAAAAGTGTTTTATTTTCTTTTATATGAGGAGTGAGGGTATAAGGATATATTGCCGAAGTATTTGTGAAAATTTTTATGCATGAGTGGTGAATAGTTACTGTTACTATTTACGGATATAAAATTTCTGCAAAAATGGATATAAAATTTGACTAATAAAATTGAAACTTATTAGGCTAAGTATAAGAAGATTTTAGTAATGCTAGAGGTATAGTTAATGTAACTGGAGAATATTCAAGATAGACCTAGGAGCCGTAGCTCGGACAATTATAAATGACATCAAGTAAATTAAATTAGACATGTATAAAATAAATGGACTAACAAGCAAAATAAAAATTCAAAAATAGAAATATCAGAGGAAATATATACTAAAATGAGAAATTAATTAAATTGTCATTTGTTAGAAAAATCAGCAGTTGAGTCTAGTCATGGAAACACGTAATACGAACAAAGCGTAAACATGGCAACGACAACATGTTTGGTACTTTATTTTTATTTAATTACATTTGAATGTATGTATTGTGCTTATGTGAATTGTGATATGAATCCGAGCGGCTAACTACAGATCATTAGGCAAGTGCACCTATCATTCTGTAGTATAGCTACTGGAGTACTGAGTCTCATAGCTCACAGGGACTAACGAATACTAGTACTAACTCTCTTTGTAACACCCTTTATACACCTACCGAAGTAGACCTATAAGTGGGTTATACGTGTCTTTGTACGGTATACAGAACATAAAATTTTTACTAATTACAAATTTACAATTATTACATTACAAGATAAATTATACATTCACAGTTTATACCCTAGCTTTTTACAGCTTTATAGTATATGCCATTCTAAGCCTTCTAGTAGTTCTGATGCTCGGCAGCTATATCGGTTCTTTCTTGACTTCTGCTTTCAACACTTACAAGTTAGCAAACACTAACTTGCTGAGTGATTTGCTCAGTGGATACTTAAATAAATATAAATATAACACAACCAATTACAATTCAACATATATCGCAGACAATAAGTAATCACAACATCACATAGCAAATTAGATATCGTAGCACATTAATAAGTATAAGTAAGGTATCAAACATGTTTAGATGCTTCACTCATCTGGTGGTCCTCCCTCGTTTCCACATCATGGCTATATCTTGTTGTCAGCTAATCATCAAATTAAAATTCAATTAATTCTTTATTTGATTTTATTAACAAATCCCGTATAACTATTTCCATTTTATTAAAGCCCATTATGTTAGCTGCGCACTCTGATTATCCCCCTATGTCCATAAGTCTTTAATCGCTTTATTTATTTATTTACTTAAGTAGTACGTACCCATATTTCCATTTGTCTTGCTATGGTGATTATTTACGTCTTTGATTATTATATATTAACTTTTTCCTATTATTTAATCCATCAAATATAACCATTTTATTTAAACTCCATATTTATTTAAATTCATTATTAATATTAATTCTCCAACTATTTAACTATTTGGTGTCGTTACTACTTCGGTCCTTTACTAGTCATCGTTACTATTATTATTATTCCTTCGCTAATTTATTAAATTACTAGACTTACGCTCTTTTAATTCAGTGCATTGATTTGGATCTATTTTCGCTATTCATATTTTAATTTATTTCACATGCTAATCTATCATTAACTTTTAATCCCTTGCATGTCCCAATATCTCTTAACGTTCTAATTAATTTGTCTAATTAATCGTTATCGGTTAGCTGTCAAATTTATATCTTTATATTTCTTTAATTTATTTATTTTCTTATTTCCTAACTAATATTACGATACATATCTTAATTATTAACCTATTCATGCTTATTAACAATTTTTTCAAATCCAATTATTTTCACTGTCAATTATTGTTATGTCAGATTCCGTTAACTTTGGTAAATCCCCAAATTTAAATAAATGCCTTTAATAGTTAAATTCATTAATTATATTTGCAGTGTTTATGGTTCTCAAAGTTCGGGGTCTTGGATTGTAACACCCCTTCTAGGCCCTATAGAAGACCCCGAAGAAGTGCTACATACTGGTACTGGAGCTGTTATGAACTTTTGTGTACTACTTAATAGATGGACATTTGTTGTTACATATGACTAGTTTTTATACTTAGCCAAATTTTCAATAAGTTTCTACAGAAATTTCGCCATAGTTCCGCCTAGAAATGGACAAACTGTGAATAGTAACAGTGACTAAATTAATAGTCCCTGCGACTATACACTGGGATCCTGCAAAGAAAATACCACAAGCACTTCGACAATCTGTCCTTATATCCCCACTCCTCAAATAAACCTAAAATAAACACTTCTATAGTCTCAATCAGCAATTCAGTTCAACACAAGTATTTCAACGGATATCAAGTGTACAAACCTAACATTTATCTGGGAGGACTAGTATTGTTTATATATACATGCCACTATAATGTTCTAATACAGAAAATAAAAGACCTTGGTGCTGCGTATCGCCGGTGTCTGAACTGGAATCTACTAAGATCTTTGCCTGCTAACCTGCGAGTTACAGGAAATAACTTGCTGAGCAAATTATGCCCAGTGGGTACCTTACTTATGAAAGTAATATTTAAATAAACATTAAGTTTAAGGAAACAGACAGTAAAACCAAAATATAAAATGCTTTTGAAACAGAATAGATGAGTGTATAATTACATGAAAACATTTATCAGCATAATACTTTTAATTACTGCGCTCTACTGGTTACTAGCTGAACTTGGGATAAGACAATTCCAAATATTAGTGATCCAATAGTGGTCACATATCCAA
>CATIWJ010106785.1:0-31132 GCA_949640765.1 Croton laevigatus
GTGTGGCATATACTGCAAAATTATAAATGAGAGTAATTATAAAATTGTTATTGTAATTTATTATATTATAAGTTTATTGGTGTAATTATCATCTATTAAGAAAAATAAGTTCTGAGTACCGCCGAAGGACACACGTGACACCTCGATCTGGCTTATTTATAAGTTGGATTTGGGGTGTTACATTTGCCACATTCATTTTATGGATATGTTGCCCCGTTGGTGCCCAACATTCACTCCCATAGAGTATCGTTGGCCGTACAAATGTCCTGTAAAATTTATCTTTTACCTTAAAATGTATTTTCTTGTCACATAAGATCCCTAATGCACCCTTCAACTTCATCCACCTAACTTATATTCTGTGTGCCACATTTTCATCCAAAACGTGCTTTATTTTGGAACACAAAAACCAGATATTTAAATTGTTTGGATACGGAAACCAAAGCTCCATCCAACTTATCCTCTTGTTCTTGCTTTTTCCTTAAATTGAACTCACAATGCATATATTCCGTTTTGTTCCTTGTTAACTTAAAATCATTATCCTTCAATAGTTTTTCTCCACACTTCCAACTTACAATTAACTCTAATACTTGTTTCATCAATAAATACAATATTATCTGCAAATAACATGCACCAACTGACACCGTCCTATAGCTCCTAATTACATAAAATTTGATGAAATAACTAAATAATGTAATGACATAAAAGTGTATGGCCTTAATAATATAAAATTTAAAAATGCATGGACCAAATAATCGATTTTATAAAATATGAGGAACTAAATAATAATTATCCTTTGATTTTTTTTAAGAAACTTCCAAGAATAAATATATTTTTAAAATTTTAAAATCAAATACTCATAAAAATAATTATTTTAAAATTTTATTAAATTTAAATATACTAAAATTATTTCAAATGAAACATAATAATTTATTTAAAATAAATGACGATAGAAACTAAATCATAGGATATTATAAAGAGTATTTTGGTTAATTATTAAAAAAATTAATGAAAATAATAAAAAATTTGGATAGAATGATTAAACAATATAATGGTATAAAATTAAATAGACTAAATAATATCAAATTTTAAAATACAAAGACCGAATAATTAATATCATAAAATATGAGGATTAAATAATTTTTATCCCTTGTTTTTTTTTTTTTTATAAATTTAATACAAGCTGGAATTTTGGCCAGTCTTTGAGTTTTTAATTTATGTCCTTGAGTTTTTAATAATGGATACGTGGGCCCTTCATGTAATGTTGAGCCATTATTTTATTATTATTATTATTATTTTGGAATAAAGGGTGTTATAATGCAATGTTTTTTTCGAAACATTATTAAATACATGAATCCTTCAGAACAAAAGACCCATATGCGGTTAAATCAAAATTTTGTATTAGCAATAGACCAGTAGTATAGAATGTGTTTACTTACATGCCTATGCATTCATTTGTTTAAGCGTTTATTGACCTTTCTTTAACTCCCTACAAAGCAAACATCAAATTAAACACGGACATGTGGAACTAGTTTAATTATGGCGGTGTATTTAATTAACAGAACTAGCTAATAATTCATCATCCTTCTAGTAAAGAGTTACCAATCAGACAATTGATCCAAAACAAGAAAGGCTTTTATTAACATTATTGATTAACTGAAGAATAATAAACAAACATGATTCAATAATAATAATGCAAACTGATTATGTAGCAGCTGCCTGAGCAAACAAATGAAACTTCTACCCTCCTAGCTGCCAAATTAATTAATTAAGCAAGGGGGCAACCCCCACTCTAAGTTGCGAGGGTTTAAAAACTTCAAAATCTCTCAAATCTTATCAAAGATACATACAGACTCAATCATTAGCACAAAAAATTACCAATTTCAGTTGCTAAACTATAAGCTGGAATTTTGGCCAGTCTTTGGTGCTTCATCCCTACTCTTAGCCCCTCAACTTCTTGCCATAACCCTTTACTAGCATAGATATTAGATAAAACCACAAAAACCCCATCATTCCAAGGTTCCAACTCATGCAAATGCTTAGCCACCCATTCTCCCATTTCGGCATCCCCATACTTCTCACAGGCACCCATCAAACACCCCCAGATCACCACGTTTGGTTTCATTGGCATTCCTTCGACGATCTCTCTAGCCTCTTCAAGTAGCCCTACGCGGCCAAGCAGATCCACCAAGCATCCGTAATGTTGTAGCCTTGGGATTATACCATAAACATTCTTCATCATGTCAAAAAAATACTTCCCTTCTTGTACTTTACCGCCGTGAACACAGGCGCTTAGAACTCCTATAAAAGTGACATGGTTAGGTCTCACTCCAGCTTCTATCATACAATAAAAGCATTCAATTGCTTCATTAACATGTCCATGCATTGCATAACCTACTATCATTGATGTCCAAGAAGAAACATTTTTTCGCTCCATTCTTGAAAACACCCTACCGGCTAAGTCCATTCTACCACATTTTCCATACATGTCAACAAGCGAATTTAGCATCAAAATATCAGGTTTCTCAGAATTCTGGGCATGAAAAACATGTTTATGCAATTGAAAAGCCAAGTTCAAATCCCCTAAACTCCCACATGAAGACATTACACTAACCATGGTCACATCATCCGGCTCGTACCCACATTTCCTCATCTTTACAAACATCTCAATCGCTTCGCTTGCATGCCCACCTTGACTAAGGCCACCTATAATAGCATTCCAAGAACCTAACTTTCTTTCAGGATTTTCCTCAAACAGCTTATGGGCATTGTCAAATTCTCCCGATTTGTTATACAAATTAATTAAACCGCTCTCACAATACTCATTCAACTCAAGTCCAAGCCTTAAGGAAACAGAATGAAACTGTCTACCAATCTCAATAGCGAAACACTGACACGCAGCTTTTAATATGATGGGAAGAGTATAAGAATCAGGTAAGATACCAGCTCGAGACATGGATATATACACTTTCAGTGCTTTGATGGGAGCATCTAGTCTTGTATACGCTCTTATTATATTATTCCAATGAAACGGAGCCGCATAAAAGTCTAGCAGTCGAGTCCGGATAATAATGGCGTAAATTTGGTCTAATTCTTGTAAGTTTGTGCAATTTGATAACTGGGTTGTTATATTTTCGGCCCGAAATTGAGTAAAAGGTGCTAATAATGGTGGGTTTATTACAGTTTGAGCAACAGAATGTATAGCGTTTGAAGCAAGACTCTGTTTCAGAGTAGAGTACTTAGGGGAGCGAAGAAGAAGACGACCGTTAAAGTAGTTCATGTGTACGGTAATCAGAACTGTAAGTTTTCGGCTTTATATAGATTTGCCAAAATGATCCAAGCCCATTTAATATTATAGGCCCATTTAGGAGTCCACGTGGTAGATTATGCAAAGCCCACTTAAACATCTTTCTATGTGAAATTGGTACGCGAAGAGGATCAAAACCGGAGTTTTTTCGAATATATTTTTGGGTAGTTCCGTTGCTATTTCTGAAAGTATCTGTTAATGGACCGTCAAGACCAGTTGGCAAGGGAATCGAATCCCGAGAGTGAGGATCAAATGGTGGAAATCGATCCGTCAAGTACTGTTCTCGACCTCACCAGTTTTCAGCTTCACGATCTTGACTCAGTCGAGTTATCTCCGAGTCTTACCGAGTTGGACTTGACATCGAATCGCTTGTCGAGCTTGGACTCTAGAATTGCGCTTCTGTCCAACCTGAAAAAGCTTTCATTTCGACAGAATCTCATTGATGATGCTGCCGTTGAGCCCCTTTCTAGTTGGGAATCGCTGTTGGGCCTGGAGGTAACTTCGTGTTATATTATTGTTTGGTAGTGGTTCTATTTGGTGGCTGAGAAAATGCATGAAAAAGAAATCAGGTTAATGTTTGGTTTTCGCGTTAATTCCTGCTTCCCAGTTCAACTAAATTGCCTTCTTTCTGTTTTGCTTTAAATTTCGGTTGCTTCTCGTTTGATTATCCGGGAACTGTATAGGAACTTTTTTACATCTGATTGATTTTTAATCAATGATAAAATTGATTTTTATTCTTTTCCAAGAAATGCCAGAGAAATTGACTAACCGTTTTCTTTGCAGGAATTGGTGCTTAGGGACAATAAACTTATTAAGATACCTGATGTTAGCATATTCAAGAGTCTCTTGGTTTTTGATGTCTCTTTCAATGAAATCAAGTCATTGGAGGGATTGTCCAAGGTTTCCAATACTCTGAAGGAACTTTATGTATCAAAAAATGAAGTTACTAAGATAGAGGAAATTGAGCACCTTCATCAATTACTAATTCTTGAACTTGGTTCCAACAGACTACGGGTAAGTGCTTATGTACCAAGTATCTTACTTATTCTAAATTAAGAATTGGGGACCTGATGAGTTGGACGCACATGCCATATTATCTTGCAATTTGGGTCTATGTCAATGGGATACTCTGGGAAAAGTCCAACACTGATGAATAATACTTGCAAGTTACAAAACAGAAATTTCTTTAGGATTTTCTCAATTTAAAAGCTATAAGCTTGGTGTTTCAGGTGATGGAGAATTTGCAAAATTTAACAAATATACAGGAACTGTGGCTGGGACGGAACCGTATTAAAGCCATTGACCTATGTGGGCTCAGAAACATTAAGAAGTTAAGCTTGCAGAGCAATCGTTTAACTTCTATGAAGGGTTTGGAGGTATTTTCTTAATCACATTCTTGGGTAGCAGGAAAAACTTGTGGTATAATATCACTTAGAAACTGTCTAAATGTGGTTTTTCCGTTTCATAACTTGTGGTATAATATGCGCTGTTCCAGGAATGCGTTGCTTTAGAAGAGCTATACTTAAGTCATAACGGCATTGGCAAAATGGAAGGCTTATCAACCTTGGTCAATCTTCATATACTGGATGTATCATCTAACAAGTTGACTTCAGTGAATGATATTCAGAACCTACCGCAGTATGTGTGGTGGTTATTATATTTGTTGGAATTATGCACTCTCATATTTAGCTGGTGATCTAATTTTTGATCGTATATCTGCTTTCAGCTTAGAGGATCTATGGCTTAATGATAACCAAATAGAATCACTTGAAGGAATTGAGGAGGCCATTGCTGGTTCAAGAGAGAAACTAACCACAGTCTACTTTGAAAACAATCCATGTGTGAGAAATCTGCAACTTTGATAACCTAAATAGTTCAAATCCTAATTATTACATTTTTATCACTAACTACAGTGCATGATCACTTTTTTTTTTATTATTTGATTCATTCATCCTGCTTATTGTCTTGCTGCATTAGTGATCATATTTTATTTGGCAAAGCAATGTAATTTGATATTTTCATTAGAAAGCTTTATCGGCATAAACATACTGAGTGCAGTAGAAATATCTACCACGGGTCCTTTGGAGGAGCTGTTTTCCACATTGAATTTTTCTAAGGGCAGCTATTTCCATCACTGTCTTCTGAATAATATGAAGTTCGATGTCTTATATCTTGAACCACATTGGACCTTTATTTTTGGTAATCTTGGTCCTTTCTAATGAGCATCTTGATAGTTTCTGCGATATAATATGTATACATTATAATGGAGTGTTTATTTGCTTGTTTATGGCTGTGCACATTCAATTCAACTGCATGTGGGATTTCACTTGAAATGTTTTAGATCATAGAAGTATTCTTCATGAAGGTCTTAGAACTTCTTTTTGGAGAAAGACTCTCATATGCATTAGCTGACATGGCAATCTGAAAAAGCATTCAAATATCTTCTGGTATAATTGATTGTGAATGTTCAATGCCACATTCTAAGTTGTAGCCATAAATTGCTGCATTTTTAAAATTTAGTACATCAGGGTTGCAGTAGAAAGTGTAAAATCCACACTAAAGACAGCCTCCAAAAACTTTGGAGGCCAGTTAGGTGTTAGAAGCATATTTCCAAAAGAACTAGAAATCCTTTAGTTTCCTACTGTTTACTCATCAGAGTATTAGCCAGTTAGGTGTTTACTCATCACAAAACTGCTTGTTCCCAATGTAACGTTGTGCATTTCAGCTCATCATATTCGATTTAAAAGCTTGTCACGTCACTTAAAAATAAAAACCGCAGCTGTTTATTTTACTTATTAGAAGGGCATTTGCTTTTAATTTTGTTGCTGTTGAGCTCTTTCCACTTCTTATTCTTTTTTGTTTGTTGCAGGCAAGATCTCCAAACTACGCAACCATTTTGAGACAGATTTTCCCTAATCTTCAGCAGATTGATTTCAACGTATTTGCTTAGAAATATTCGCGTTTCTAGGTCCTTTGCGTCGTGGCAGTTATACCCTGAAAGTAAAAAACCGCTTTGTGAGTAGTGTACTTTCAATTCATGAAATTAAGCACAGCATCATCGCCTTTAATATGTTCTCACAAACTTTGTTTGCAGGTCAAATTTTGGTATAAGATTGTAGTTATTAATGTGCCCTTGATGCAAAAGGATATATGCATTGTGCATGATTCAATCAGGGGATAATCGACTTATGTATGTTCTGTTGCTGTTCTCATGAAGGACCTTTTTTTTTCATTTTTTATATCTTTTTACTTCGAAATTCTGCTCCCATGTAACATTCCAATATGAATTTTAAATGTTCTTTGGTATTTATTGTTAGTTTTAGATGAGTTTAAGGAGATATATTTTCAACTTAATTAAAAAAGGCAACTTTCATTCTTTAAAGGTCTTGCTGGCATTAGGGGAGAGCAGAGTTCGGTTAATACTAGCCTGTTATGGTAGTTTCTTTCTGTTTGTTCTACTAACTAACTTCAAGCCTTAACAAGGCCCAAAGTCCTAAGCGAACAGTTTTACTTGGTTAAAACATTTTTGCTTGTATGTATAAAAAAATTTTTGCTCTTTTTTTTTTTTTTTTTTTGAGTTGTTATTTCCAGAGCAATATTTATTAATGCTAGAGCAAACAATGAAGAAATAAAAGAGTAATTGCTCTGGCATTAACAAATATTGCTCTGGAAATAACAATTCTCTTTTTTTTTTTAAACTGCTTATATATGAGGAAAAAGCAAATAAAAATAAGTTTTGTTAAACAGTTTATAATTAAAAAACTGGTGTGGACTAAGCAAAGCTACATGGCAAGAGTAGTTCTTTTCTTTAATACCAATTAGCAGAAATTGAACTAGATATTTTTACATTCTATAATCTCGCTGAAAGTAGGAAGATTAGCCATGCTAAAATTGGCAGTTCGACAAGTTTATAAGCATCCCTAATCCCCCATATAAACTCTGAATTTGTAAACTTTAACATAAAACGGGGTTGTGAAACGGCGTTTATTACAGAAGACCATAGGAGTTAAGAGTACGGCAGAATCTGCAACTCGAAAAATGACATATAAACTAGCAAATCAAATTTGGCCGCGTGGAATACCACGTATGTCGCGACCAATCCATCTCGTTTCTAGAGGAATTTTGCCACGTACAGAAGGGACGGGACAAAATTGTCAATATGCAGAAACGCCTGAGATCATTTTCGTCATTTGCCAAGCAAAACAACTGCTTGCAGCTCGGCCATCGTATTAGTCAGTCCCCTCTCACTTAACTCCAAAGTCTTCTCATTCTCGCAACGACCTACAAAAAACCGTCTGCTACGCAGAGCTCAGACCACAACCCTCACTCCATCAATGGCGGTCCAGGAGAGCGCCAAAGGCCCAACCACCTTACGTCATGCTTTTGGGAATGTTCTCGCCGTCTTTATCCTTACCTTGATCGGAGTTCTCGCTTTCTCGATCCGTCTATTCTCTGTAAGTTCCTCCAATTTTATAGATCTGATCGTAATACCATTACTCGCATTCCTCAATTTATGCTTATCTATTTTAGAAATGAAGGAAAACAATACGATTGATGCATTCTTTAACTTCTTAGAATTGAATCGTATGTAGTTCTATTTTCATTTCCATTTTTATTATAAATGAGAGGTTTGTAGTATTTGAAAGAGACACTAATTCGTCATTTCTATTTTACTTGCTGAGAATATACGAAAAGTAAGGAAATTAGTACATGTCGTGACTTTTTTTATTTTTTGGTTTAAAATGGAATGAATTGACTTTACCCAGAGAGTTAGTTTTGTTGAATTTTTCCGTCTTTAGGAGAATTCAAGTATTTGTAGTGATTCCTTTTTTTTTTAGTAAGTTGGTTGCTTTGGTAATTAACTTGGCTTCCATGCACTGTTGGCTGTTTTGTCTCACAAGCTTCTTGATTTTGATTCAGGTCATAAAGTACGAGAGTGTTATTCATGAGTTTGATCCTTATTTCAATTACAGAGTCACTCAGGTTTGATCTCTTTCGATGTTGCTGCTGCTATGCCAAAGATAAATTCAATTCTATATTCTAATTTTGGAGTTGGTTTTGACTCATGTCTAAGAGTGAAATGTAAAGGGTGACAGGTTAATTGTTCTGTGATTTCAGTTTCTTACGAAAAATGGGATATATGACTTTTGGAATTGGTTTGATGACCGAACCTGGTAATTGCTGTTTTGCTACTTCACAAATTATCTTCTAAATACTATCAATTTCTCATTTTAATCTTCTCAAATCATTTGATTGGTTGATCACTTTTTCATATTTCGCTTAGGTATCCTCTTGGTCGTGTGATTGGTGGAACTGTTTACCCTGGTTTGACCTTGACAGCAGGAACACTATGGTGGTAAGTATCTTAGAGTTAATTGCAAGAGATATCCAATAAAGAAAAATGTTAACGTGGCATGTATTTGTGATTATTGAGTTGGCTAACTTTTTGGAGTTGTTACTGGCCTTTATCAGGTTATTAAATTCGTTGAATATCCCTTTGTCTGTCGAGACTGTTTGTGTATTCACTGCACCAATTTTCTCTGCATTTGCTTCTTGGGCCACTTACCTTTTGACCAAGGTTTGTACATGCATATTTTATCCCCTATTGAATGATAACAATGTTGGATAAGCTGATGATAGGGCAATTGCTTTTTTTTATAGGAAGTTAAAGGTGCTGGTGCTGGACTGACAGCTGCGGCTCTCTTGGCCATGGTAAATCAGACTACGGGTATTCGTTACTTTATAAGTTTACATCTTCAATGCAACTGTGCTTTTTTTTTTTTGTAGAGCTGGATATACTCCTATTGGCCAGTAAATAAATTGTCTAAAAATGCAAATTTTTTAAAGTTTAGTTTGAGCTTCAAACAACTTGAGTTTGTTAGAAATTCTAAGAATATGTAAAATTGTTTGTGTCAAAAGAACAAGTGACTTGTTAATCATAGGGTAACAGGATAAGGAACCTAGTTTGGAACATCTAACTGATGTGAATTCTTGGTGTGAACTGAAATAAGCAGCATGATATAGAAAGCTACTTCTGATTTGCTGTTTTATATGTACAAAGTTGTCCAGATGGAACAGTCTTTTATATAAGTTCCAGTCCTCTAGTTGTACCGATGCCTTAAGTTAATGGCTTGCTTTTGTTTGCAGGTTCCATCATATATATCTCGATCAGTAGCTGGCAGTTATGATAATGAAGCTGTAGCTATATTTGCTCTAATATTCACTTTCTATCTTTATATAAAGGTAGATGCTTGCAAGAAGAAGCCAATTTTTACTTAAATCTTTTTGAGAAATGCTTACCTCAATGGTTTTACTATGTGAAGAATTTCTATGCATTGTTATTGGCTTAAGATATTTACCATCTTTGATTCTTTGCTTACATTGATTTTCTACTATGTGCAGACACTAAATACAGGGTCCCTCTTTTACGCCACTTTGAATTCCTTAGCATATTTCTATATGGTAGGTATCCTCCTATTGTTGTTCGGTTTCTTATTATTGATTTTTATTTTTAATGTTATTTTTATGTTGTCTTTTAGGTTTGCTCGTGGGGAGGTTACACCTTTATAATTAATCTTATTCCAATACATGTTCTTTTGTGCATTGTGACTGGCCGGTACTCTCCTCGACTGTATATTGCGTATGCTCCTCTTGTAAGTATCTATTCATATGGTTATGTTAAGTTTTCATCTTTAAAAAAAAAAAAAAAAAGGGCACAATGAATGTCCTGTGTTATTTTTGAAATATTCTTGTTGAGTTGCTATTATTAGGGGTGTTCAAAAAAAAAACCGCAAACCGAACAGAACCGAAATTTCGGTTATTTTCGGTTTTCGGTTATTATCAGCAAAAAATCAAACCGAACCGAATTTATCGGTTCAGCCAGTTCAAAACCGAACCGAACCGAAAAGCCTAAAAACCATTGATTTTCGTCAAAACGTAGTCGTTTTATATCAAAATGTAGTCGTTTTAAACCTGATTTATTAACTAATTTTAAACTTCGGTTTCCAAGAGGTTCGGTTCGGTTTCGGTTTTTTCTTATCGGTTTTCGGTTTGTGTTGGTTCGCCCTTATCAGAACCGAACCTGAACACCCCTAGCTATTATACAAAGAATGAGTTAGTAATGGGCTAAAAAATAGGTTATCCATAAGGAAGTGAAGTATAAGGATGGCAGAGGTCTTATTGGATGTGGACGTTGTTATGGGCCTTGCTTTGTGTTATTGTACCTTGTATCTGGCATAGTATTATCATGCTGTTGATGTCTGACTTTCATGGGAAGACTGACTTTTGTTTTTTCATTTATATTTGTTATTGCGGTAAAATATCATGTTGCAATAATTAGCAGTACTAGCTTTGGGTGGAGTAGGTTTACTATTGTTGAACATTGGATATATGGTATCATCTTTATTAAATGGAAGGAGTCACCGTGCTTAGTTGTCATGGATAATTTCTTTTTTTTTTTTGACATATTAGGTTGAGACTTCTTTTAATGAATGGGCATCATTATTTCATCTCTGTTTGCCGTCTTGAATCGCTGTAAAATAAAATTCATCTAGTTATATTGCTGGGCGTTTTCAGAAAGTGTTACTTCCTTATGCAGGTGGTCTTGGGAACATTGCTGGCTGCTCTGGTGCCTGTTGTTGGTTTTAATGCAGTCATGACATCAGAACATTTTGCTTCATTTTTGGTGAGCCATGCTTGCCTTACATCTTTAAAACACAATTCACTCACACGTAGTGTTGCGTATAATCATGAATTTGATTTGTATCCTGACACTTCCCTTAGATTTTGGAACTTTTGATGGGGCAAGGGAAAAAAGACTAAGTGATTATGTTACTGGCCAGTAGGAGTCAAAAGTATTTTAGCTTAACTAAGCTTGGGTATTTTTAGTTTCAATATGGAAGTGACCACACTTAAAACTTTAATTCAAACTCATGTTAATAATAACTGATGTGAATATGATTTAGTAATTAAACTGAGTTTAAGTCATTATCAGCTCTAACAAGCTCAAGTAAGCTTTTATTAAGTAGAGTTTGAATAGCCCATGACCAGCTTGGGTCATTTTTAGCCTAGTTACTTGGCTAATCTCGCCTTTCCTCGACATATGATGCTAACCAACTTCTATTGGTTGATATATTATGATGTATTATGTAATTTTTAATAGGTTCTTTGAAGTCACTATTACCATTGATTTGGAGAGCTACAGAACATTTTTAAGAGAATGGGACATGAATTAACCAAGTGTTTCTAATGATTTGTACATAAGATAATCTGCGTGAGACTGGCATTGTACTAATCAGTTTTTTGGTTTGCCAGAAAGATTTGTGCTAGCTAAACTCTTAAGCTTCTCTATTTAATCACAATTTTTCCCCTCTTCACCTCTGGTCTTATCTTCTTGTTGTTGATTGTGTTGCAGGTTTTCATTATAATCCATGTGGTGGCTCTTGTATATTATATCAAAGGGATTCTCTCACCAAAAATGTTTAAAGTAGCCGTTACACTTGTTATATCTGTTGGCCTGTAAGCATCCTTTCGTTGTCTTTGAGCTTTACGTTTGTTAACTTTCTTATAAATCACCATGTCCATTTTGAGCTAATATAGAATATGATGAATATTATTGTTAAAACAAAATTAACTCCGTTGCAAAAAATTAAAATAGCAACAGAGATAAATTTAAGAAAAGAAGAGGAAGTGATTAAAAATCCATCTTAAATTCATTCATTAAAACTTTAGGATTTATGCAAAAGAAAACTTGCAAACTTTCCTATGCAAAAGCCATAAAACAATAAGAACAATAAGCCTTAGTCCCAAACAAAGTTGGGGTCGGCTATATGGATCATCTAATGGTTAACCTCTCCAACCATAATGAAATCAGTTGAGCCTTAAATACTTTTCACGACATGGATTTGACGTCTCCATTAAAGTCTGTTATGAATCAAATTCATATCGATATCCAAGACTCATAAATCTCTAAATATTATCTCCTTCCAAATAGTCTTAGGTCTTCCTCGACCCCTTTTGGCCCGCTCGACTATCAAGTTCTCATACCTACAAACTGCTGCATGAGGAGGCCTCCGTAAAACATATCCATACCATCGAAGTCTACCTTCCCTTACTTTATCACTAACTTCTGCTACGTGGATTTTCTTTCGAATATGGGCATTCTTGATTTTATCCAACCTTGTATGGTCACACATCCATCTTAACATTGTCATCTCCGTCACATTCATTTTATGGATATGTTGCTCCGTTGGTGCCCAACATTCACTGAGCATTGCTGGCCATACAACTGTCCGATAAAATTTACCTTTCACCTTAAGGGGTATTTTCTTGTCACATAGAACCCAAGATGCACTCTTCCACTTCATTCATTCAACTTGTATTTTGTGTGCTACTTCTTCATTCAAACGTTCTTCATTCTGAAACATAGAACTCAGATATTTAAATTGTTTGGTTCTCGGGACTAAAACTCCATCCAATTTAACCTCTTGTTCTTGCTTCTTCCTTAAACTGAACTCACAGTGCATATATTCCGTTTTGCTCCTACTTAACTTAAAACCCTTACCCTCAAGAGTTTTCCTCCACACTTCCAACTTACGGTTAATTCCAGCACTGGTTTCATCAATAAGCACAAAGTCATATGCAAATAACATGCATTAAAGGACATCATCCTGTATGCTCCTGGTTAACTCATCCATAACCAGTGTAAACAAATATGAGCTTATGGTCAAACCTTGGTGCAATCCAACCGTAAAGGGGAAAGCCTCTGTGTCCCCACACGGTGTATTCACACTAGTGAATGCATTCTCATATATGTCCCTAATGATGTTAATATACTTGACATGAATTCATTTCCTTTCCAAAACCCACCATAGTACTTCTCTTGGTACTCTATCATAGGCTTTCATCCAGTCAATAAGCACTATATAGAGATCTTTCTTCTTCTCTTGGTACAATTCCATTAGTCTTCTTAGAAGAGAAACGGCTTCTATAGTAGATCTCCCTGGCACAAAACCAAATTAGTTCTTCGACACTCCCATAATCTTCCTCAGTCCGTATTCTATAAATCTTTCCCATAGCTTTATTGTATGACTCATAAGTTTGATACCCCGATAATTTGTACAACTCTGGATGTCTCCTTTATTCATATATATTGGTATTAGAATACTCTTTCTCCATGCATGTAGCATCTTACGTCCTTTCAAAATAGCATTTGAAAGTTTAGTTAACCAGACAACTCCTGTCTCTTCAAGGCTCTTCCAAACCTCTATAGGGATACTATCTGGACCACATGATCTCCTAACCTTCATATGTTTCAAGGCTTCTTTTACTTCACAATATCTTATACACCTATACCAATTGAGATTTCTATCTGACGCAGGAAGATCTTGAAAATCTTGTTCATGTTCAGAGTTGAACAGTTGGTCAAAATAGGCCCTCCATCTCTCCTTTATCTCATTATCCCCTGTCAAAACCCATTGAGCTTTGTCCTTTATACATTTAACTTGACTTAGGTCTCTGCTTTTCCTCTCTCTCAACTTTGCGAGCTTGTAGATGCCCTTCTCCCTCTCTTTAGTACCCAACTGTTGATACAATCCTTCTAGTGCTCTACCACGGGCCTCACTAACTGCCTTCTTTGCTTCTCTCATTTTTTGCCCCATTTGATAACTTTTTATACCACTCCCTCTTAGCCTTAATAGGCTTTTGAACCTCCTCATTCCACCACCACGCATCTTGCGGCTGAGGCCCTAACCCTTTAGAGACCCCAAGCACTTTACTTACTACTTCCTTAATGCACCTTTCCATTTCCTGCCACAAGTCTTCTGCACTAGTCTTCAAGTTCCAAACACTCTCCTTTAGCAACTCCTCCTTAAAGGTTCTTTGAGTTAGGTCTCTAAATTTCCACCATCGTATCCTTAGTTCCACTGCTTTTTTTTCCTTCTTCCATTTACTTTGTCTTGACATCTGACACCATAATTCGATGTTGGGTTGTCAACGCTTCACTAGGAATAACCTTGCAATTCTTGCACCTACTCTTATCCCTTTTTCGAGTAAGTATAAAGTTTATCTAGCTTTGGGTTTGTCCACTCTTGAAAGTGATCAAGTGTGACCTCTTTTCAAAATACGTATTTGCCAGCACTAGGTCATAAGCTACTACAAATTCAAGAATGCTCTTTCCCTCCTCATTCCTGATTCCAAACCCATACCCACCGTGAACACTATCATAACCATTACTGTCTTTACCAACATGCCTATTTAGGTCTCCTCCAATGAAAATTTGTTGATCATCGGGGATTCCTTGCATTAGCTCATCCATCTCCTCTCAAAACTTATCCTTTGGTAGCTCCATTTAGACCTACTTAAGGGGCATATGCACTTATGACATTATCTAAAAGTCACAAAGTAGAAAAAAAAATAAAAGAGAAATATCAGTAACAAAATCATGAAATCAAAGATAATTCTAAAAATAACAACTAATACTAACTTATTCCAAGATTTTCTACTGGTCTTTATATTGAAAATATTTAATTCAACAAAAAAAAAAAGCCATTTGTTGGAACACTCCTTGGCATTTTAGTGGCTTTGATCTAAATCTTCATAATCACGAACTTCATTCTATTTCATAACAAAGCAATTTTCTGCATTCAATAGAAAACAAAAACCTCAAAATCTTGCTCCTCCTGCACTCTACATCATCTGACATTTGTACTTGTTGAGATTGAACTCTAGCTAAAGGAGGGATTGGTTTTTCTTTGCTAATAATTCCCTGAAGATATTGGCATGTAAAAATTTCAGAAGGAGAGATTAAAGAAAGGCTGGTAGATGTGATTTTTGCAGTTGGTGTTCAGAATTTTGGTTTAAAAAGTTGGGAAAAAGGTAAGTTCAAAAAATGAATTTAAAAAGATTGGATTAAAAGGCAGGTTTAAAAAGATTGAAAGGATTGAAAAATACGTTTAACGAAAGGTTTAAGGAAATTGAAAGGGATTATGATTTTTGCAGGTCTCGAAAGATCAATTGGCTCTGACACCACTGTTAAAACGAAATTAACTCTGCTGCAAAAAAAAATTAAAATAGCAGCAAAGATAAATTTAAGAAAAGAAGAGGAAGTGGTTAAAAATCCTCTTAAATTCATTCATTGAAATTTCAGAATTTATACAAAAGAAAACTAACAAATTTCCCTATCTAAAAGCCACAAAGTGGATGAAAAATAAAGGAGAAATATCAGCTACAAAATCATGAAATCAAGTATAATTCAAAAAATAACAACTAATGCTAACTTATTCCAAGATTTTCTGCTGGTCTTCATGTTGAAAATATTATTGAAAATATTTAATTCAACTAAAATGCCATTTGTTCCAACAATTACTGCTTTGCGTTTCTTTTAAACTATGGTGTTCTGTCATAGAATGTGACACGATATCCATCCTCTGGCATTATGTGTTTTTCAGGGCAGTCTGTTGTGCAGTGATGGCAGTTCTAATTGCATTGGTAGCTTCTAGCCCAACAAAGGGATGGAGTGGAAGAAGTTTAAGCTTGCTTGATCCGTAAGTAGCTGAATTCATTGTTCATGTCATTCTGTAATAATTTCTAAATTTTGGAGCCAATTACAATAGGAGTATAACATAATAATGAGTCTGAGCTCATCAGTCATTGCTCATATCATTATCTCTCTGCCCCTAACCTGTAGTGAATGAAAGATTGCAATATGATTTCTTTGCAACTTACATTCTGTTATAATTGCATTATGTCAGAACCTATGCAAGCAAGTATATACCAATCATTGCCAGTGTTAGTGAGCATCAGCCCCCTACATGGCCATCGTACTTCATGGACATCAATGTTTTGGCTTTCTTGGTACCTGCTGGGATTATTGTAAGTTAAATGTTTTCAATGCGGGTTTGCCTTTTCAAATTTAACTTTACACTTACAACTTTTCTCATCATTATCTTTATTTGTTGGCAGGCATGCTTTCTTCCTTTATCCGATGCAAGTTCCTTTGTTGTCCTTTACATTGTAACATCTGTATATTTTTCAGGGGTCATGGTAAGGAAATTCTTGAGATGTCTAATTTGATTTCGTATTTCTACTCATTCTTGAATCTCCTTTGGGTGATCTTGACTTTTATCATATTATAGGTGCGCCTGATGCTTGTACTTGCCCCAGCTGCATGTATCATGTCTGGAATTGCCCTTTCTGAGGCTTTTAACACCTTTACCCGATCAATCAAGTTTCAGCTACCTGGATCATCAGTCAATTCCCAAACTGATGTAAGCGTGTCTCTTCTTCACATTTCTGGTTTATATACCTTCAACCAATTTTGAGATCATTCAACTCTAGAACTAAGCTGTTTGTAACGGTATTGACTGATTAAGTCAGAGGATGCTAGTTCCAGTACTGTTGTAACACAAAATGATGCGGCAAAGATTGAAAAAACTGAAGACACAGCAAAGGAACGGCCCTCAAAAAAGAACAAAAAGAAGGAAAAAGAGGCCGTGGATAAGCCATCGATTAAATCAAAAATTGAAAAAAAGCTTCTTGTCTTACCTTTCGAGGCATCTATCTTTGGTATTCTGTTGCTTGTGTTTTTGGGTGCCTTCTATGTGGTATGTTGACTCTCTTTCCTACCCACATCTCTTACACCAATTTATTCTGAGATTCAAAGACAAACCTAAACTGACAGTAGAGCCATCATTTGACTATAATTGACCTTTGGCCTTCTAGGTTCACTGTGTTTGGGCTGCAGCAGAAGCTTATTCAGCTCCATCTATTGTTTTAACTTCTTATTCACATGATGGTGGCTTACATGTTTTTGATGATTTTAGAGAGGCATACGCATGGTTAAGCCACAATACTGAGGTGGATGATAAAGTGAGTTTCTTCCATTGTTTCTTTTGTTATAAACACTATATTAGCACGATTCAAATGTTTATGTCACTAAACACAATACTCTAAGGCTTGCTTATATTTCATTCCACATACTGAATTTGTCCATTATTATTTTCGTCAAATGTATTGTACACGTCTCTTTCCGGGCCTATGCTTGAGCTCTTTTAATTATGTATTTAAACCTGGTAAAATGATTGCTTGGGTTTTGATCCTTTCAGGTTGCATCATGGTGGGACTATGGGTATCAAACAACTGCTATGGCTAATAGAACTGTCATTGTCGACAATAATACATGGAATAACACACACATTGCGACTGTTGGCACTGCCATGTCTTCACCTGAAAAGGCAGCTTGGGAAATTTTCAACTCCTTGGATGTGAAATATGTTCTAGTTGTCTTTGGAGGTTGGTTTCCCTTCAATCTATGCTCATATGTATCTCTGCCCTCCTTGCTGCTTTTATTTTTTTTTTCCTGCCGACAAAAAGGGTGCTGAAATACAGTGAGATTCTGATGGATTTTTTAACTTGTCAGGTCTTGTTGGCTACCCTAGCGATGATATAAATAAGTTCCTGTGGATGGTCCGTATAGGAGGGGGTGTGTTCCCTCATATTAAAGAGCCTGATTACCTGGTAAACTCTGATGTTTAGCTTTATTCAATCAAAGCTCTATTCTTCCGATTCTTGTCCCTAAGATGAATGGTGCTTCATTCTGTATCAAAAATAGTATATGCAATTTAACTTCTAGCCAATGCTAGAAGATGCTTCAGCTTCCTAACTAGTGCTTTTTTGTTTTTGTGGTCCAAAGAGGGATGGTCAATATCGAATAGATTCTCAGGCTACACCAACAATGTTAAATTGTCTCATGTACAAGCTCTCGTATTACAGGTTTGACTTTGGTTGGACCCTATTTTTTCAAATTTAAAATGAATTATAGGTTTATGTATTAAACAGTTGTTTTATGCTGCATTTTGTGCCCCCCAAGGTTTGTAGAAACTGATGGTAAAGGCTTTGATAGAGTGAGGCGAACAGAAATTGGGAAGAAATATTTCAAACTGACCCATTTTGAGGAGGTAAGATTCTTTATGTATATTTTTTCCTGTTTGTTTTGTACAATGCTAGAACGTATCTGATTAGGATTGGTGTTTCTGTCAAAATTAGGTATTCACAACTCATCATTGGATGGTTCGCATTTACAAATTGAAACCTGCAAAGAACAGGGTCCGAGGAAAGACTAAAAAGTTAAAATTGGTATGTGCGTAAGTTAGATTTTTGTCTGGGATTGGTACTAAATACATATTGATTTAACTTAACACTCTACTTGATCTCCAATTGCAGAAAACAAGCTCAAGTACTAGCTCAACAAGAAGTGGAGCTAATAAGAGAAATCCATGGCACTAGATGACTTTTCAAAGGTTAATGTTTTTAGACGATTGTATTTCATATAAAATTTGTAAGCCAGAATGTTTGGAGAGAGGGATCAATCGTGCAGGCATAGTTGATATTTTTTTTTTTTTTTTAGCGAGATGCAAGTAGTCTTATAAGATTTTGCAGTCTTAAAAATGATCTTGTATTTTTTTCTCCAAGCATTATGTTGTAAAACACAGATCAATTTTGGACTGACACATTAGTTACTGAGCAATACAGAATTTAGTTTCCTCCACGACCCCCATTGGTATAATCAACCATCAAGAATATATTATGCAAAATCTACGTTACAATCCTAGGATTGTTTTACAGAACCTTTCGAACAAATAGTGTAAGATAAAAATTCCTGCTCATTCAGTCAATCTACAATATACCACATTTGAGTTTATCACAATTAAAACTAGAATGTTTTTGTGTGTGTCAACATCATTTTTTTAAGATTAAATAGAGCTTGCTGTAATTATGCCTTATCTAGTAAGGCAATGGCTGCTGAGTTAGAGCTTCAAACTCAAAAGAATCAAACGAATAAATATACACCAGTCCTATTCTTGTATCTGTAAAAGGCCCCCCTTCAACCGATACATGACTGCAAAACCATGATGTTAGAGCACCTGATGCCAGTTTGATGTATATATATATAAGAAATATTTTCAAAGCCACAATCCTTTTCACAGCACTTCTTTTACCTGAGAATCGCAACACCTCACATCATCCTCTATAAACAAAGGTTGTTATAGTTTTTTGGGTAAGTTGTAAGTCTTCTTCAAGAATCTTGCAGCCATTTCATCACTTCGATAGCACAAAACTCGAAGTAATGTGTTTGGTTCAGTAGGATCCCACTGTCCAGTTGTTGGGGGTAGTGGAAGCTTGGATTTAGCAGAACCACCATAACTCTCCAGTGTAATACTTTTAAATCGCTCAATTATACTCTCGGTATTGGTACGAAATAAAGGGAGCACGGCTTTAACCTTAGTAGAATGCTTATCTATTAACTCAGTTGGCAATCCATCTCCATTCGACCAGAACAAATCAGTCAGAAACTTGAAATCATCTTCAATCATTAGGAAATCCTCTACTGTGAAAGCACGAGAAGGGCCCCCAGCAAGCAAAACCAATAGAAATCCATCAAATGATGCTTTCATCACATCAGTAATAACCCGAGTTCTGACTCTGTCGTGCACCGTAGATGAAATAATTTCCAAATACTGCTCAAGTTCCTGAAGAAAAGGCTCAATTCTAGAAGATGAAACATCCCCAACATATAACCCGTCCCAAAGCACATGGCTTAGATCATGGAAGACAACCTTATACGCTGTCACCTCACAGAGTTGATGAAT
This sequence comes from Croton laevigatus, assembly GCA_949640765.1. Classification (NCBI taxonomy): domain Eukaryota; kingdom Viridiplantae; phylum Streptophyta; class Magnoliopsida; order Malpighiales; family Euphorbiaceae; genus Croton; species Croton laevigatus. Next base: position 19,951 of record CATIWJ010106785.1, read on the forward strand.
CCCCTCTGCACATGCAGATGCAGAAAGCTCAAATTTTTCTCGCAACCCATTAGCAAGATCATCCTTTTGAGCTGATTCTGAGTTCCTCAGTTGAACAACTGTTCTCTTTTCCAAGACATCTAGTTGCATGCGAACATGCTGCAAAGTATTAATCCGTACACATAGCTGGGGTATCCCATAGGAGGTATCCCCATTTATTGATCCGACCTGGGTTTTCCTTCTCTGGGATATATGTGCCTTCTCTTTCTTTTTGAACACAGGGAATTTGGATCCTGCAGTGCACCTGGTCAATGAAGGCACAGTAGGAAGGAAAGTATTTCGGGTCCCTACACATCATAATGTATAAGGTTAGCATTCATATATTACTAAAAGTCACCGCTAAATACACAATTTGCATGGTGAAAGCATTGCATACCGCTACCAGATTTCGTCTTCAAGATGTAATTTTGGAGACACTTGTCAAGCCCAGTTATCAAGTCAGGAAGCAAGCTCCGATGCATAGGTATGGGCAACAGGAAGAAAGCCTCTAAAGTTTCATCAACAATTCGTAAAACTTCAACAGCAGAAGGAGCAAATCGCTCTTTGTTTGCCCGTGGATTCCGTACCTGCATCAAAGAAGTGGTACTTGCAGGTCATGGAAAATAAACTCAGGAGACCCTCCTAAGATTTTTAAGCAGACACTGAATGGTAAGTTCCAGCATACCTCTTGTTGCAGATTCCTATCTACCCATTCCTTCAGCCGGTCAATTCTTGTTTTTATCCATGACTTCACGAGATTGGCAATCAAAGTTTCAGCCTCGTAAGGAGGCATCTCTCTGATTATTGACTTTCCACCATCTTCACTATACACTGCATCCTCAACTGCAATCTGCACAAGATCTTTCTCTAATTTGTCGGCAGCACTCAGCACTTGTATTGCATCAGGTGTCAATTCACTAATGCTTGAAACAAATTTCTTCAGTTCATTCCCATAGCAAGAATGGAGGGTAGCTACTGCTACTCCAGCTGCAAGAGGGTGCCACTTCTTAAATATTGGACTGAACATTGCCTTCTCACTAAAAGCCAGTTCGCTAATGTCTTGTGCAAGGAAAGATAAGACAGGAAGACGATTTTGCTGTTGTCTGAGTTGTTTGCTCGACTTAAGCTTCTCCATTTTCTGACTTGGGTGGAAGAAAACAAAACTCTTAAATCACAGCATGGTTACATAAGATGAAATCACAATCACTAAGGAAACCATTATGAAAAAGAACTTACCTGAGAGGATGCAGAACGCATCGACGATCTTATGTAAGTTTCAATCCGATTACAGGCAACATCACTGCCATCTTTCCTTTTCCGATGATACTCATGAGAAAGATCTTCAACCAGTATTTTTGCAGACACAACAGCTACAGAAGCAATAATTTGCAATGATTCAATATTATCACTATGAAAACTACTACGGTAAGCAACTAGCCTTTTCTCTGCCCAGCCCAAAATCAAACTCAAAATGGAACTCAAAATTGTGGAATAATCTGAATCCTTAGTTGTTTTCGCATCCTTTTCAACTTCCATCAACAGATTGTCAGCAGCAAACAATAGGTCATCCTCAATTTGGCTAGTAGAAACATAGTGATCAAATAAAACCCACAAAAAGCAGAGATTATGCAACATCTGGTTCATTCCAAGAACCGGCCATGTCTTCTTTATAAGTTCTAAAACCTCATCAATTTCTTCGATAACAATTGATTGATCATTAATATCAAAACAAGCATCTAAGAGTATCTGATAGATTCGCAAATTCAAGGGAAACCCATCAACCCAATGGCATTTTTCAGAAACTGACCCATCAAACGATCTACAAGCAAGAGACATAACGAGGTTTCGAAGAACTTGCAATGATTCATTGTTCTTGCCAGTTTCAATTGGTTTTTCTAACGCCATTCGAATATTCTGCTGGAGACGCCTTGGAGCAGTATCAGACTTATTGAGTGGCAGGTGGGGATGTAAAAGAAGTCCAGCTTCCAGGAGCTTCAAGTTTCTCCTCTGCCAAGCTTCATATTCTTGTTGATTTGGAAAATCTGAAGATTTTAGTTGCTGTAAAAGCTCCAGAGGAAGAACCATTGATTCCATCCGTTTTCCAAGCTGAAAAAAGAGTTGCATAAACAGTTTCCCCATAAGAAGGATCAAAACTCTACCAGACAAAGTTCTTAATTTTAATTTTCTCTTTCGAATTCATATAATCCTTGTCATTGAATTAAGAAATCATTTTCCCTTATTTTTTTTCTTTTCTCGAGAAACAAACAGGTTTATTCAAAATTCAAAATGACAGTACTTACCTGACCAGCAGCAACCCTCAACATAGCTCGTCTAATTCTCGAATCAGTATGCTCCGATACTCTCATTTGCACTCTAACCAACTCTCCAACCGTCAGCGTCTTCTTCGCTCTTTCCCCACTCACCCGCGGCTCAACAGCACCGCCGGTTCTCTTCTTCGTCGAAATCGACCTCATCCCTAACGCCTTCTTCACCTTACTCGCCGCCGTCGACGACAACGACCGCTGAAGCGAAGGCGCAGCCGCCGTGGAAGGAACCGGAACGGCCTTTTCAGAAGTCCTCTCCGACTGCGAGATGTAAGTCAACGGCCGAGACCCAGAGGTCCGACAAGCCCCAATTAGAATTTCATAAGCGGATTCTCGGAGCTCCGACTCAGACAAGTTAGGAGCGGCATCAGAGAAAGGAGATTGAAGGTCTTGAACAGAAGCATAAACAGGCATGGTTACTGCTACTGATACTGGTACGGCACCGTTTGGAGAGTGTCTTTTGGAATTTCCTAAAGATTTATCTCTGAAGATGTGAGACATGTTCTTCTTCTTCTTCTATTGACTTAAAACCCCAGAAAGGAAAGAAGAAGAGGTGGGCTAAAGGAGAAGCCTTTTTCAATGGAATTCAGTGTGGGGTTTGGTGGCAGTCTTTTTCTTAGAAAGAAAAAGCAAACATAGGATTTGGGTATGTGTTATTCTTGCTTGGCTTTTAAGGTAGCCATGATTTTAAAGGCAAAAAAAAAAAGCTAAAAGATTTAGAATTTCAGAATTTCTTCTTTTTCTTTTACAGTGTAAGAAAAAGTAAAAGAGTGAATTATTGTTGTGGAAAAGTAAAATTCGATTAAAGATTTCAGAGAGCAAAGAATAAAAATGGTGATTTGGCTTGGTCTCAGTTTCAGGGTTATCTCGTGAAAGAAATATTCAGCGGACAGTAGTAAAGATATCAAGAAGATGAAGGAAGAAGGATTGGTGATTATATTTTACGCGGCGAAGAAATAAATATAAAGTCAATAATATTAATATTATGCATAATAATTGAATTGTCAAACCATTTAAATTCAATGAAACGGCAATGTGTGTGTTTTTTTTTTCCCCCAAATCTACTCAAAAGTTGTTTAAAATATAAGCAATATGCTAATATGTTTATTTAATTTTTTTTGTTTCCTTTTTGAAAGGTGATATTTTTAATGTTTTTATTAAATTATTTTTTATATAAATTTCCGTAACAATGTTTAGATAAATGAATATCTTTACAACGAATTTTCTGAAATAATATTGGATTTCACTAAATATATATGTTCCATAAAATTTATTTTTATTTTTAGTAATATGTTTCATCTATGACTAACGATATTAAAATTTAAAATATGTATACTAGTTGATGTTTCAGGTCGCCAAGGGAGACCCGAAAGGTAAACCGATGTCTCAAAGATAGGGTAGGAGATCTGCTAGACTGATCCTGCAAGGAAAGAAAGACGATGATCGGACGATGCCCTTGAGCATGCACTCCGATGCCAAAGTCAGTAAAGGGATCGGACGGGAGAAGAATAGGGAAAAGTGAGTAGAAATGCAATACCTGTAAACAGGAAACGAACTTGGGTATTTATACTGGAGGATTTCCAACAGCTTGGTATGGTGGAATACAGTGATTCTGATGACTTTGCAGCGCTATGGCGGCCAAGGACGACTATGATAGTCTATAGCGCAATGGTGGCTTTAACATCTATCTGTACGATGGCAGCTTTTCTAACATCTTGTCGAGGGGTCAATGTCCTGAGCCTTGGCATCAGCTGCTCCATGATCCGAGCATGGTGCCAATGTCTATGACATCGGCCTATGAACCATTCGGGATCTCCAGTAGTTACAAGAGATCATATAGGGGGCGATATCATCACTAGTTATTAGGGGTGTGCAAAACCCAAACCAACCCGACCAAATCGAACTGAACCGACGTGTTCGGTTCGGTTTAATATGGTTGGTTGGTTCGGTTTTATGTTTTAAGACAAATCAAAAATTGGTTCGAGTTAATTCGGGTTGAACCAAAAAAATTGATAATTTTCTTTGTATTTTTTGTGAAACCCGACCAACCCGACTGAATCAAACTGAACTGAATAGTTCAGTTCGGTTTAATCGGGTTGCTCGGTTCAGTTCGAATTTTAATATAATTTTTTCGATTTTCAAGTTGATCTGGTTCGGTTCGGTTTGAACCGAATCCGACCGATGCACAGCCCTACTAGTTATTATTGATTTATTTTAATTAACTTTTTAAAAAATGATTTATTATTTAATGATTTACTTTTTTTTAGAAAAAAAAAATAATTTATTTTTAATTTTTGAGAAAAAATACACTTTTGTTCTATATTTTGCAGTATTATAGGAGTATATTTTTTTTACCTCATTTTTTGATATTAAATTCTTTTGTCTCATGTTTTATAAAATTAGATTCTTTTGTCATTCTATCAAAATCTTCATCAAATATTTTGTAATATTAGACTCTTTTGTTCCTATTTTTTTTATATTAGTATCTTTTGTCCTTATATTTTATAAAATTAAATCTTTTTGTCTTTCATCAATATTTTATCGATAATTTTTTTTTATAAAATTTTTTAAAATAATAAAAATTTTTATTATTTTGCTACAAATTTTATAAAAAATATTTATTATTAGAAAAACTACAATTTTATCCCTATATATTTACTTAAACTACATTTTTATCTCTGTATTTTTTTAGAATAGACTTCTTTTCCCCATATTTTAGAAAAATTATAGTATTTTGTTCTTTTTCACTGAAAATAGTGACAGAATGAATTGTTTATTTGCCCTAATTACAAATATAATATTAGTTTTAATTGAAATAACATATATTTGCCTGAAATGCTTAAATACTATTCGATCACCCTTTAGAAACTAATTTGATATTTGTAATCAGAGTAAAGAAACGATTCTGCTGATATATGACTTGTTAATTTTTATTATTATTTATGGTGAAAATTGACAAAATATTATAATTTTTTTAAAATATAGGGACAAAATACCTATTTCAAAAAAATGTAGGAATAAAAATATAAATTCAATAAACACACAGAGATAAATTTGTAATTTTTCCTTTATTATTTTATGATTGATTTAAAAAAAAATTGATTTTATGATAAAATTTTGATAAAAAGATAAAAGAGTTTAATTTTGTAAAATACAGAAATAAAGGAGACTAATATAAAAAATAGGGACAAAAAAGTCTAATATTGTAAAATAAAAGGATAATAGTATATTTTTTTAAAAGGGTATTTTAGAAATTATAAAAAATATTAGATGTAAATTTAAATAAAAAGATAAAAGAGTCTAATTTAAAAAAAAATAAAAATAAAAATGAAAAGTCTAATATCCAAAAATAAATAACAATAGTATATAATATTAAAAACATGGTAACAAAAGTGTATTTTTTCCCTAATTGTTTATTAAACAATTAGACATAACTGATTTGCAAACCATTCGTACACTGTAGGCAACAATAAGTAAAAAAAAAAATATCATTATCCTAAATTAAAATATCCAATAACTTCTATTTGAATTAATGTGCATAAACATTATTATTAGACAACTTCAATTATAAGAATAATAAACAATTATTATTATTATTATTATTAGCCATGGAAGTTGAGTACATATAGTTGACAATTGGCTGGAAATATGATTAGCTTAATTAATTATTAATTAGTTAGTAAGACTTGCTCAAACCCAAGAATATGTCAAGTAAAAGCCTCTTCAAATATAGTAGTATATAATTATTTTGCTCTACAATTTTCAAAAATCACCTAAAATTCCAATAGAATCATAATTTATGACGGAATATTATTCTTGATTAATTTAAAAGTATACGTATTGTTATATATTTAAGCCCTTATTTACCAATATATTAAATAAAATTTAAGCGGTCTGTTAACATGTTAATAATAATTATACATTATTTGATATAATTTCTAATTATTGTTTTGGCTATACTATATAGTAAAAGTGATTAAACTAGAGTTTATATGTATAATTTGATTTTAGATTAATGGAGATAAGATTGCAATTAGAGTGAGAAAGTTGCTATATGTAGCTTTTAGTAATCGAAACAACATATCTAGCAATTGACAGTTGACAGCTTTTAATTTCGATAATATGGAAAGGTGGGCTGTCTTTTATCAATTCTTTTCTTTACCAATGTAATTTGGTGTGACAAACTATAGAAGAGAAGACCGTGATTGTGTTCCCAACTCCGTTTTAAGGTAATTCTATAAATTTTTTTTATATTTTAAAATAAAATGTTATGGTAATTTTAATTTAGATACAAACATTTAATTTAAAAAAAAAAGTTATAAGCATTTGCAATGGATGGTTTTTTTTTTAATTTTCATTCGAATCCCAATTTATTGCTTTTTTATCCTCGAGTTTAATAAAATTAACATTTTTGTCTTCGTATTTTTAAAATTAACTATTTTATCCCTCCATTTTTATTTCATCAAATAATTACGTGCTTATATTAATTCATACCAATTTTTTGGTTAACTAAAATACTTGAAAGTAATTAGAAGTCAATTTAGATAATAAAACGGTAAAATCACATTCTTCCTTCTCAAATCAAAGGACCAAACTGTAAAAACTTCATTTTCCTCTCCATTGCTAAGGACTAACCGGCCGTTAAAATTCTTATCATTTGCACACATTTCATTTTACTTTAAATGAAAATTTTTACAAAAATCTTGTAAACAATACAACGGCCAATAATATTACGAATATTATACTCATTTTTAACATAAGGGCATTCGACATACTAATAGTATTAATAAGCTCTTGTACTAAGTTAAAATTTTATACGAGTATCTTATTTAATATTATTAATAAAGTGTGGATTACACACAAATATGTGGAGTGTAGAAGGTCTCCAAACTTGAAAATGACGTCGTTTTTAAGCATTTTTGGGAAGAAAAAAAACCTCCTTCCCCTCTTCCTCCTCCTTCCTCCTCTTCTTCTTCTACTCAAATATCAAAACCCAACCAACTCTTCAATCCAAAACTCAAGTAGATGTTGCTTTAAATTCAACCAAACAAGAACATAACAATTTTAACAAATAGAGCAAACCCTCACTGAGATTGTTAGACAATTTCTGTAATAGCTTTTTGCCAAACTCTCTGTATTTGGGGCTTTTTAGGCCTCCAATTGGAACTATCCTAATCAATATATAAATACCCTATCAATAAAATTAAAAAAAAAAAAACTCAATTTGTAGCACGCATTAGTTTGTAGGCAAAGGGGTGAGCATGAGTGAGATTGCACATGGAAAGGAGTAAAAAAATTACCCAAAACGTAAATAAAAACTAAAAAATACATAAGAAGTAAAAATTCTTAAAATAGAATATGGAAAAGCAAAAAAAATTAAAAGCACTATATTTATGTAGATTTTTCTTTAAAAAAATTATTTTTTAAACCAGTTTTTTGTTTTTCACCTTATTTATGAAATCTCGGGGCTTGGAATATGTGTTTAACAATGGCTAATTTAAGAAATTTCAAAATTTTGAAAATATCTATTAACAAATGTGAACAAAGATCATAAATTAAAAAAATTGTCACTTTTTAAACCAAAAAATTAAAATAACCCCAAAACACCCGTATAACAAAATAGACCTACCCTCTCTAAATCGAAACCCTCACCCCCCCTCCCCCCCCTAAAAAAATCCTCTTTCTACCACAATACAAAATTTCTCTATACATCATGCTGCAGTAGAAAAACAAGTGAGATGAGACTGATTTTGAATGGTGCGATGTGTAGGATTAGCTATAAGTTCAAACTTCCATGGCCTTTGGATCATTTGCTTTTCATAGTTTTAGTCGATTGAAATTGAAGAAAGAACAAACTGTATAAAATATGTGTATTTTCTATATGTTCTTTTGAAAATATATGTATATTCTGTTTGCATCATTGAAATATGAGTATTTTATAAATATGAGTATTTTATAGATATGTACTTCTGAATATATATATAATTTATGTACGCATCAAGGAAATATGTGTATTTTTTATATATATGCTTTTGAAAATAGATATATTTTTTGTATGCATCAAGGAAATATGTGTATTTTCTATATTATGTGCTTATGGAAAAAAGTATATTTTCTGTATGCATCATGAAAGTATGTGTATTTTCCGTCAGGAGTATGTGTAGTTTCCATTAGGAGTAGGTGCAATAATTGATGATTTTCGTGGAGAAGAGAGAATTGTATTTTGCAGAGAGAGAGTAAAGGATTAACACCAAAAATCAAATTCAACACTTACCTAATCAAAAGCTCAAATAAATATTGTTGATGCTCAAATGGGGAAGAATAAACATAAAAAATGGAGAAGACAAATTGAAAATGGAGTTGCAGAATTGAAATTGAAGAAGAAAGCCTTAATTTGAAAATGATTCGTTGATTGAAAACGAAACGCAAATGGATAAAAAGAAAAGCGATAAACAAAGAGACGGAGAGAAGAAATAGGAAAGGATAATTTTGTCTTATAAAAATATAAATGATATTTATCTAAAATATGAAAATATTGACATTTATTAAAATATACGTACTGATGTGTTGAACGGTGATAATCTTATTGATATTTGGAGCTCCTTAATAAGTGCATTGAATGCAATAGGGAATTTTAAAGAAAATTATGAGATGGCGGCGCATATCTTCTAGCAAATTTGGAAGGCTAGGAACTTGTTAATATTTCAATGACGGAAAGAGAGTTGTAGTGATGTTCTAAGCAAGGCAGCAAGCTATTTACAAGAGTTTAAGGAAGCAAATATTTTGAGGGGTAATGATAGGCCTTCAAATATTAGTATTTTGTCTTCCGATAACATATCTTCATGGAGGCCTCTGCCAGAGGGAATGATTAAAATCAATGTAAATGCAGCTAGATTTAGTGGGGGCAGTGGAGGTGTAGTTGCTGCTGTGGCTTGAAATTGGAGCGGAGAAATTGTTAACTGGATGGTTAATAAAATAAATTTTATTGAAGACCCAATGATATTAAAAAGTCTGGCGGTTAAACAAGTTTTGGGTTTGGCATTTACGAAACAATGGCCTGTCGTTCTTGTGGAAAGCGACGCTAAAATTGTTATTGATGGTATCTCTTCTGTGAGAGAATCATCTTTAAAGATAGAGGATATTGTACTAAATATTAAGCAAATTGCTACTTCGTTTGCTAAAATTAATTTTAATTTTGTATCTAGGAAATATAATAGTCTAGCTCATATATTAGCTAGGAAATGTTTAGATACTAGTTTCTATGTCAATTCCTATGCTCAACTTAAACTTCTTTTATCATTTTCTATTTAATCAATAGAGCATATATTTGTCAAAAAAAAAAAAAAAAAGTTTTAAAATTTAACATCCATTTGCAATTTCTATTTAAGTGTTTTTGAAAATAATGGGCCTAACAAAGAAGCTAGAGAAAAGACGTTCTGAACTGGTGAGTGACGAAGCCCAAATTTTGCTTTGGATTTATAAACCTTTGGGCCTAGACTCTGAAAGGTATAAGAATCATCGTAGCCCATAAGGCCATAGGTGATATTTGGGTGGTTACAAGCATTTTTTTTTAATTGGGTGGTTACAAGCTTACAGCAGGTTGTATTCCCAAATGAAATTCAGGTAGCAGATGTGTAAAATTGAAGCCTTAGCAACTTAGTTCAAAGTAAGGTTTTGATTTATTTTCTCTTGATCTCAATTCCAAATATTTCACGCATGCTTGACTCAACTTGAATGCCAAGTAGATTAACTTTCCAAACTTGGACAAATAGAGCCCAAGAAAAAGTCGGGCTTTTGAATAAACTCTTAGACTTCAATATTGGGCTTTCACACTGAGCCCAAGAGTAGGTGAAAGATAAAGACTTTTTTCCTAATGGACCATGTTCTCGGAGCAATTTTTTTTCTCCATCCTATAAAACTGGGAAACACTCTCTTATACTAAGGATGGAAATCCGACTCATAAAATTCATATGTGAAGGGTTTATATGTTTATTTAGCGGGTTTTATAATTGTATGAGTTCGTGTGTTAAAATCAATATTCATTGCGAGTCTAAATTGGGTGTGTATTTTAAACTGCGGGGTAGCGGATACTTACATAAATGAATGTAGTTAAAAAGGATGTAGATTGACAACGAAGTTTTAAATAAAAAGTTTATTAATTTCTTTTATTCATTTAATTATTTATGTTTTTTATTTCAATAAAGATGCTAATTTTCTTATATAATATAAATTTTATTTGTATATAGATGTTATTTTAAATATAAATAATAAAATTAGATTTTTGTGGGTATTCAACCTATTTATTGTGGGTTTGGGATATGTGTGGTGTTTAAAAATTTAAACAAATATAGGTATGTACAGTGGTGAAACCACAAATTCACATGGAGAGGACGACGACGACGTTAAACAACAATAAAATATCACATCAACCGTCCAAAAAAAATTATTCTTATTAAATTAAGGCAATAAAACGTGAGAAAATTTATATTTTATACATTTTTTAAAAAATAAACATGCTATTAATATTCAACGACTTAAAAGAATGGGTTGAATCATGTGGGCTTGCATAGTTTGAAAACGTTGCAAAATTTAGTGAGCGGCAAAGAAAGGAAAAGGCACAAATAGGGGTGTTCATTCGGGTACGGGTAAATCGGGCAAAACAGGTCATTCGAGCAAAACGGGTCATTCGAGCAAAACAGGTAGTTAATTCGGGTAATTCGGGCAATAATCGGGTAACAAATTTTTTGCCCGAATTACCCATTCTACCCGAATAACAAAACGACGTCGTTTAATCTATAATTTTCATTTTAATGTTTTCTTTTCTTTATTTCAAGAAATAT
>CATIWJ010106804.1:0-18620 GCA_949640765.1 Croton laevigatus
TATATACTACTACATCTTATCCATCTGTATATACATAGATACTGTACTTTTGTGTCCTTTGCTTAGATTCTGGTGGCATCTTTGAAGAGATCTTCTTCTGATTTATGGCGGCAACTCCAGATCGTACCGCTGCTACCTCCAATCTCCTACCTACCGGTATTTCCATAATCTCAATTATTCATTCACATCTATTCTTGATCTTTTTGTATTTTGTGTCTATCTTTGCCTTGGTTTTGCCTTCTGATTTGATGCATCTTTAATCTCTCTTCCAAAACTCAATTTGGAGGATATTTTCTTTGTTCACATGATGGTTTCTTTCTTTTCTTGTTCTGTTCCCCGGGATCCTTAATAACCTCCCATCGTGTAACCGGATTGAATTTTGATTTTTTCGGTAGATTATGATCCGAGTTAGATGCGTGCTTTCTGCTACGATCTGAGATGTGGTGTTATGAGCTGATCAATAATTACTTTAACTTCTAGGTTTTCCATATCTTCCATTCATTTGATTTTTCAAAATAGTTGTGTTGTTGAAGTCAATTGACTGCCCCTTTGAATCTAGTATTTGTAAAATTGAATTGAAGTGTGTTTTAATGAATTTAATTTTAAATTCTAGATGATTGTATGAGGGGAATTGGAATGGAGCAGCAGCCTGTCGCCCATCCTAGTGCGACTTCCATTTCCTAGAGTGTAAATATTGTCTTTCGGATTTGGTAATATCATATACTGATTTCACCAATGAGAGGGATAAAAAGAGAATTTAAGCAGGTTTTTCTTAGGATGAGCAAACTGCGGCACCCTGGTCATGCACTGGAGGACCATTTCAATTGTATTTATCTGTGGCTAAGTGCATAGAGTTGAGCAACAACCATATTTTTCTGCTTGTTGTGTGTGTTTAGTGGGATAATTGGTCATTGCATTCTAATTTTTAGCCAGTAGTGTGACATGTTTTGTATATTTCTACTCAATATAGGTTAGGATGTCATCCAATAGGTTTATGAAAATGAAAATGCTTCTTGCCAATTAGGCAAGACTAATTCATGTGAACATTGGATGTTGTTCTGCTGTTGCACTAGTTTCATGTGAATGTTAGATCTTGTTATCTTATTACACCTAGTTGTCTGTTTTTCATTCTGCTGATTGTAACCATTTTCTTTTCATATGAAAACAAGAAGGAAGAATCGTGAGCTAAAGTCAGAAGAAATAGGATTCTTAATTTATCTAGTTTATATGGAAACATATAATTCATTCTATTATCGACCTCTTTCTACTGCTAACTGGTCTGGTTATGGTTACTGCTACATTAATTAGGCAGTGTTTTAGTAAACATATTTTATGTGCTGGACATTTCTAACTGATATCTCATGAGCTGGTTCCTGGCTCGATCTCGAGTTGGGATCTTCCATGGATTATGGCATTTTCTGTATATGCTTTGGTTGCAAGCGATATACTTTATTTTTATATAATGCATGCAAGGTTTAACTTTGAAATATTCATGATCTTCTTCTATTTATCGTGTGTGCATAGGTGTGCACGTGTGGATTTGTGCGCACATATACATAGCTTCAAGTTTTGCTGTCCACACTTTTAGCTTCGTTGGTCAATAATTTGTAGTACCTGTGTTTCTAAAACTCTACTTAGTCTCTGAGCATACTGATCATGGATGCAGAAGAGAAACCTGTTGAGCCAGACAACATGAAGGAGCAGGTGGTTGTCTATGCACTTCTATCTCTATTATATTTTGTTGATTGCTTTTCTTTGGGTCAGTTTGACAATCATGTTTCTATGGAGAACCTTACTTCTTAACTTCTTGGCAGCCTCTTACTGCCAAAAATGAGATGCCAGTTTCCCCCAATTCCTCTCAAGATGCTGCCATAATAGGTCATCGAAGGGACAATGCCAATCACTCGGGGCCTTTTGGTTCACCTGGAGATCGCACTGTCTATCCCCATAATGTTTATGCCCCTCAGGTGCAGGCCTTCTACTATAGAGGTTAGTTTTACATTGGAATACATTGATAGTCTACGTTGATACATACTGTTGGGGTGTTTTAGCGAATGTTTAAGTGTCTCAATTGCATTGGGCTACAGCATACCAATTTGGCCTGCTGTGGAAATTACTTGATCTGAAAACAACAATTTTTATCAAATGGTGCTTTGTTGGGTTATTGAATTCTTGAAGCATGTTCATGCTGGGGCAGTAATGGGGAAATCTTTTACTGTATTATATTATATATACAACATATTTTGGTACCTGTTTTAGTTTATTATTTTTTCATTTATATTGTATGACTTTAATGTAGAAGTGAAAATTTACACATATATGCTAAGCTATAAACTAAAAATAAAAGAATAGAATGGAAATAAAGGAGACAGTTCAAGTAATGATACGTTGATGTTAATCCATAGCAATGTGGTAATTATGTTCTATGGTGGGTTTTAAAGGTTGAAAATACCTGCCCATACATCTCTACTTGAGCTACAATATTCTATAATGTCTAAGATAAATTAAGACTTTTTTCTCACTATTATATTGAGCAGGTTATGACAATACTGTTGGTGAATGGGATGAATATCCTCCATTTGTCAATGCTGAAGGATTGGAAATTGGATCACCTGTCAGTTCCTCTTTTACCTTTACATGTTCTTGCATAGGCTGCACTCTCTTTATTTTTCACTAACTTTGATCTTAATTAGGGTGTCTACAATGACAATGCTTCAATTGTGTTCCACACTGGATATGGTTACAGTCCACAAATGCCGTATGGGCCATACTCTCCAGTGACAACACCTTTGCCTTCTGTTGGTGGAGATGCTCAGTTATACTCACACCAGCAATTCCCCTATTCTGGGCCACCTTATTACCAGCAGTTAGGGCCCCCTAATACACCATATATTACTTCACCAACACCAGTTTCACAACCAGAGCTCAATAACTTAGCAAATATTGATCAGCAAGGTGATAACATGCTCTTTGGACCAAGGCCTAGTTATTCTCCTCATCCTGGATCCTTTGGTAGAGGCAGTTTTCCTTCGAATCTCGGTACTCTTGGTTTTCATGATTTACATCAGGGGTTTGATGGGTTGAGGTCTGGAGGACTTTGGTCAGAATGGTCGAAGCCCTCTGATAGACATAGGCCTTTGACTCCTTTATCTCCTGCAGTTTCTCCACACCCTGTTGGGACATTTGGGTCTTATGGACAGAATGTTGGAATGGTTTGTTCTCTTTCCACTTTGTATTTGCTAATGCTTGTTCTTTGTTGATTTCCTGTTCTATTTGTGATGAACACATAGAGACCAGGCAGGCATGATTTTTGATAAAAAAATATTTTTATTTAGTTACCATCTCCATATACCTAAGATAAACTGCCAGTATTATTGTTTTATCTAATTATTATCATGAGCATGTGGTGCATGTCTATAATTACAGTCGGTGGAGGTGTGAGCATAATTCTTTGCATATGCATGTATGTATTATTTCTTGAGGGCACCATTAGTGTGCCTTTTGATATTGATAATCATGTGTTATTGAAATATGGTTTAGGGGTTAAAATTTAGCATTGGATCACCTTGTAATCTTGGTTTATCTCAAACCTTAGCATTGGATCACCTTGTAATCTTGGTGTATCTCAAACCTTTGGCATAAAAGTTCTTGGATTGAGTGATCAATTTCAATATTTGTATGCGTGATCTGTAGCATGCTGATAACCATTAATCTTGAATCTTGATCAATAGGATAGCCTTCTTTCCTGTATATTTTGTAGCTCTTGTGATAGAAATTTTAGGTTACTTGGAATATATTTATGAATGAATGATATTTTGTGTTTATTGGTTGTTGGAAGTGGTAACTTTTACCTCTAGTTTCAACCTCTGGAGCATAGCATGATGAATAGGCTTCTGGTTTTATGAATGAAGTTGAAAGTTTTTGTTTACAGGCACAACAGCAGAGATCATTTTATGGCGCTGGGTCTGATTCAAATTCCTACAATAGAGGCTACATGCACAGCAGTTTCAATCAAGGATCTGGCTTCGGAAGTGCCTCCATTTCTAGTTTGGAAACTAACAGTAAGAGCTGGATTTCTCTTGAAAACAACAGACGACGAGGGAGAGCTGGTGTTTCTCTTTGTGGCTGCAATGGTAGTCTTGACATCCTTAGTGAACAAAATCGAGGACCTAGGGCCTCCAAGCCCAAGAGTCAAAATACAACCGAACATGCTTCTTCTGTTGATAATAATAGTAAATTCAGCAAATCAACTATGAAGATCCATGATGAGTTGTACAATCATCCAGACTTTGTCACTGAATACAGTGATGCTAAGTTCTTTATCATCAAATCGTACAGTGAAGACAATGTTCACAAAAGCATCAAATACGGTGTCTGGGCCAGCACGCCGAATGGGAACAGAAAATTAGATACTGCATATCACGAAGCTAAGGAAAAGCAAGAACCATGCCCGGTGTTTCTGTTCTTTTCGGTAAATTTCTGATTTTCAATCCCTTATAGATTAGTAATTGAAGTTGGAAGATGGATATAAGTCTAAAAAAGGAAAATCAAAGATGCAGTGGAGTGTCTAAAAGTATGAAAGCATGTATTTTATTTGTTGAATCAAATATAAAAAAATTGGAAAATACTCTTTCCCTTGTTTTCCGGTATTTATAAGTGCTTTAGATTTCTTATTGCCTGAAGTTGGTATAAGTGCTGACTTTCAATGGTCTTTTTGTAGTGCTTCTATTCTTGTTTCTTGCTGTCTTTTCTTATAATCTTCTTTTGCAAATTTTGCTCTATTTTTATATGCAGGTGAATGCTAGTGCTCAGTTCTGTGGGGTGGCTGAAATGGTTGGACCTGTTGATTTTGACAAGAGTGTTGATTACTGGCAGCAAGACAAGTGGAGTGGGCAGTTCCCTGTTAAGTGGCACATCATTAAAGATGTCCCAAACAGTCAGTTTCGTCACATTGTGCTGGAAAATAATGACAACAAACCTGTGACCAACAGTCGAGACACACAGGAGGTAGGAATTCCTTTACAACTTAGATTACAGCAATCAATGATTACATTAAAGACTCAATCCTATGCACGCATGCTTCTTTTGATTGGGTGCTTGAGAGCTAATGAAATTGTTTCAGTGTTGCAGTGGAGTTATATTCTATTGAATAACGATCTTATGCCTTGTTGTTTGTATGAAACATTGCAGGTGAAACTGGAGCAGGGTGTTGAAATGTTGAACATATTCAAGAACTATGAAACTGATATGTCAATCCTGGATGATTTTGATTTTTACGAGGACAGACAGAAAGCAATGCAAGAACGGAAGGCCAGACAGCAGCAAATGGGTGGCAGTGTAGTAGTAGAAAACGAGCACAGAAATGCAGTTACTTTCCCCAACAATTTAATCAAGCAGATGTCCAAAAGCTTTGCTCAAGTTGTCCGCTTGGAGGAATCTAACAAAGAAGTCCCCATAATTGATAAACCCAGAGACAGTCCTCCCCGAGAAGATGCAATCACAGTCACAGGTGTCTCCTCTGCTAAAACCAGTTAGGAAGACATGAAACAGTGAGGGACTTGATTCTATTGTCTATAATAATATCAGTATAAGAAAAGGTAGATGGATGGCTGATGCCTTGGAGTGCAATGTATGTTGATGGGAGGTGTTAGGAGTTGTATAGGGTCCGTCCCTGTCTGTCTGTCTGTCTGTTGATGTATGATAATTGTCTTTTGATGAATGTGGCATTTGACACGTAGAAATAAGTTCCATTTATTGTTTTTTTTGTCATTGCCTAAGCTTTCTGAGTGACAATGTTGCGTTTGTAAAAGTAGTTCAGCTATTCAGTTTTTCAGCAGTTTAAATTAAATGTTCAATACGCCAGAATATGTTGTTTGGAATTCATCTTCCATTGTGCTTGTGTGGTAATATTGGCAAGTATTCAAATTCCTTCTGGGTGGACAGAATCAACTGTTTCAGAAGCGATTGTGGTCCACTTCTAATTTATATACACACACAATCCTACCAATAGCAACGCTTTCTTTCATTATCTATGTTGAAAAAAATTAAAAAAAAAGGCAACGCATTCTTTGGACTGTTACATGCCAGTTTGAATTTGGCGTCGAAGCCATTTTTTTCTAAAAAAAATTCAAATTTATATTACGGCCATTAAAAAAAAAAAATTTGGAGAAAAAGACCTATCTCCCTAGTTAATTAAATTAATTAAAATTAAATAAGGGGCAGAGCTCTCCATCCACACAATTGAGTAGAAAATAAAAACCTGTAAGTTGCTAGCATGGCCTGTAATCCCAAATCCCAATGTTCATCCTTTCCCTTTCGCTTTCTCACATAGCAATATCATCATCATATTCCTATACCGTTTAGTCTCCGAATGGACGGGAACAGGTTCAGGATGGATATGGTAGACGATGGAGCTTTACGACCGAGACAATTTTGGGTTTCGAATTTGGCATATGGACGGACCACTCTTTTCGCTCTTCTCGTTATTCTCATCGCCCACTCTATTCACCGGTTTTTCTATGCCAAATCCTCCTCTACACGGAAACGGAATGCCTCTTCGCTTTCTCGCTGTGCCAATCCCAATATCCGGTACGTAAAAGTTCTTGTGTTGACCTCAAACATGAGGTTTTGGGAAGATTGTTGCTTTATTCTGCCTTTTATTTTAATTTATTTGTCTTCAATTTTCATAAGATATATGACTCACTTCTATATGAGATTCAAAATTCTTCCTGTTGTTCATTTGGGGTTTGTCTCAATTTTGTATTTTTTGCTTTCTTGATAATTTGTCAAATTGCGAAATCAATTTTTTTTTCCTACTGTGGGAGTGTAGCATTTATTTATTTTTAAGAATAAGCATTTAGTTTCATTGGCTTCTGCAGAATAACAGAGCTTGTATCAGAAGCAGATTTGAAGTTTTTGATAGAAAACTTGGATGGGAAGCCAGCTGGGACTGAGAAGTGGGAAAATGTCACTGATAAAAGCAACAATCGTTTATCCTACAGTGCAAAATGCTGCAAACCTAAGGTTACTTTCTGTGTCTTTCTGCTCTATAAAGTTTTAGAATTGATTTTAATTGCCTCAATGTTCATTTGCTTACAAGCAGGATGGTCCGCTAAAATACTTGAGTGTTACAGTATTTGAAAATTGTTCCCCTGAGACTCTTAGGGACTTTTACATGGACAATGATTATAGGAAGCTGTGGGACAAGACCGTGGTTGAATATGAGCAGCTGCAAGTGGATAACGCTAATGGAACTGAAATTGGCCGCATCATTAAAAAATTTCCTCTCTTGACTCCAAGGGAGTACGTACTGGCATGGAGATTATGGGAAGGAAAAGATCAAACATTCTATTGCTTTACTAAGGTATGTACTCACGTTGGAAGAACAATTCGTCACCTTTAATTATTAACCTTTATTTGCAAAGGACCTCTAGCTCAAATGGTTAGAGCGGAGCACCTCTTGACCCAAGGTCAGGGGTTCAAATCCTGGTGGTGCCTAAATGGGGCTTAACTTAATAATTTAACTAAAAACTTAGTTGGCTGATAAAAAAAAAAAAAATATTAACCTTTATTTAGTGTTCTTGTAGATTTCTTTATTGAAATAGTTTGTGAATTGCCTAATGTCTGGTGTTTGTTGCTCCGACTGGTTTTCGATTCTATAATCTGATGAAGCAAAAACTTATACATGTTGAGTCCTGCCTAAGTATTGATTGACCAGACAGAAATAAAGGAAATAGAAGGGAAATATAAGAGAGGAACAGAGAATATGAGAAAGAGAGAATTTTAAGAGAGTTAGAATTATGCTATTTGATGAAAAAACATGATAATAAAATCCTTAAACCAATATTTATCTTCAAACCAATTCCTCTCTGTTTTCCCCCTTAAAGAAGTTGGTGGTATACTTGGCATTTGGCACAATTTTGAATCAATTAAGTATAGGAAAAGAAAGGAATTCATTTATCCTGATCTAAGTCCTTTTTTTAACTGTGGCCCTGGATTTGTTCCATATTTACAATTTCTGCTTATGTTTGGTCATGTAGCCGAAGAAGAGCCTTGGCGGAACGGTAAAGTTGTTGCCGCGTGACCAAAAGGTCACGGGTTCGAGCCATAGAATCAGCCTCTTGCAGTAAATGCAGGGTAAGGCTACCTATATTACACCTTTGGGTGTGTGGCCTTTCCCCAAACTCTGCGTAAATGCGGGATGCTTTCGTGCACTGGGCCGCCTTTTTTTTTTGGTCATGTAGCCTTTGTCTTGTCCTCCATTTTTGGAACTTGTAGTGTGGATACATGCCAATTTGAGGTAGATAATTCAGTAGATGATCCAGGATCCATAATGTAGTATTTGTGATTATATGTTTGTTTTTCAAGTCTTACATTTTGTGGTGGTTGGAAGAAATGAATTGCAATGAGAAAGAAGCTGATATCTATTTTTTTTTTTCTGTGATTTTTGTATGTCCATGATTAGGAATGCGAACATCCTTTAGTACCAAGACAGAAGAAGTATGTACGAGTGAGTTTCTTTAGATCTGGTTGGAGAATTCGGAAAGGTAGGTTCCTAATCCACCTTTTGACTTTGCTTTTGTTTGCGTGGGATAAAAAGGGTGGAGTGGGGTGGGGTTTATGGTGGATTTTCTCTTTTAGTGTTTTCTCAAAAATTTGAGTTTGTCTAAACTGGAGATGTCCTTGGCTGCAAAGTGCCAAATGCAAGTCTGCTGATTTTCTTGTTTGATGTCAATTATATTATCAGTTCCTGGTAGAAATGCTTGTGAGATCAAAATGTGTCACCAAGAAGATGCTGGTTTAAATGTGGAGATGGCAAAGTTGGCTTTTGCTAGGGGTATATGGAGTTATGTGTGTAAGATGGAAAATGCAATGCGCAATTACAATGCAACCAGTCATCCTGAGCTGGGTGGAGTTACTGCAGTGTCTTTGATTCAGAAGGTGAGACCATCAATTTGTTCATTCTAATTTGTGATGCAGTGGAAGCAGCGTGCTATTTGAACAAATTTGTAATCTCAAGGTTCTTGCTGACACCTTTTGGCGTCTTATTTTAAATAGTAAAAATGCATTATCAAAACCCATAGTTAATCAAGGGACAACCCTCTTAGTATTGGCCTGTTCATGTTACAACATAGGATCAATGCCATATTCGGAAAATCATTAATGCACTTCATTTCATATCTCCATGCATGTTTGTGTTTGAAGCTGGTAGTTCTCATTCATATGTAGGTTCCACCACATTTAGAACCAACGAACATAGTTCCGGACACTACAGTAACAGCTGTGGACCAGAAAAAAGAAAAGAAACTCTCTAGAAGGCCGTCAAGAAAAGTCCTGACGAATGGTTTGCTTCTTCTCGGTGGCGTCATCTGCCTGTCCCGTGGACACTGTAGCCTAGGAGGTAAAGTTGCCCTGGGGTACATTTTGACAAAGCTGAGAAAACGCGATGCTTCTTCCAGCTAAAGCAGGACAAGCTGAAGACTTGGCACTTACAGGACTGCAGCTTCTGCTTAAGATTATAAATTTTGGCATGGAATCTGACCTATTTGTACCTTTTTGGAATTTGTGTCTCTCTCTCTCTCTTTGTGAATAGGTAAGGAAATATTGTCTTTCTTAACTGTAACTAGTTACATGTGCATTGTGCAATAAAGTGTATAGATGACCATAGGAACTTTTTCCTTCCTTTTTTCTTTCTTTGTGAACTTGTGCAATAATTTGTTAATATAAAAGGCATCAGCCGGAAGGCAAAGCTGAATCTTTATTATTTTCAGAAGTTTATTTATTTGTTAATATAAAGTGAATGAAACTCATTCACTGAAAGTTACAATAAAGCACAAATTGAATGATGGAATAAGAGTGGCAAAGCGTTTGTGTGAGGATTAAGGCTTGGATTGGACTTCCAATTTTTATTATAAATATCATTTTAGAAGGATTAGATGATAATTATAAAAATTAAATGATAATTTTTTTATAATTATAAGTTTTTTTTTTCTTTTTGACATAGATATTATTATTATTTTTTTTTAAAGAACTTCAAATGGGACTGCATTCTTTGGTAAAGGGATGAAAAACCGAAGGAACTGAATGCTATAAAAAACAAAAGAAAAAAAAGCCGTAGGACAGTAAATTAGCTGCACTATTCGCTGGTCAAGAAATGCAATGCAACTAACACAAACATTGGGACATCTGGAAAGTAAGAACTTGCAATCTAAATAACTCCTCCAAATTTCGAATTGTCCTCTAATCATCTAATCAGAATAAAAAGAATAAATAATAGTAGACTATTAAAAGTTAATATTTTTATTATCCTTTTAGATAGAGGATAGAATAAATGTATCTTTGTAAAAAAAAAAGTAATGATTTTTAAGGGCTGTAATTGGTAGCATGTGTTGAGTTGAAACTCCACCGCTAGTCTCCCTCGTAACGTAATTCCTTGGATGGACGGGCGTAGTAACTGGAAAAACAGAAACCAAGTGTTGGGAGCAGCAAGTGCAAGTAGTAGTAAGAGGTCCGGAAATCATTGACAGACTCTGCAAATGGCACTCTCACTTCCCTTTCCAATTTTAGCAACTCCAATCTAAATATAGCTTTCCCTTTCCCCCGAAAATTATTCATCCAAAAATGGGAAAACTTTCGGAAAACAAAAGAAAATCCTCAATTCCTTGTTCCATCTGGGAGGGGTTGTCTTGTCCTTGTCTATGCCTCAATTCCCCGATCGTCTCTGACCGCCTCTCCTCCTCTGCATTTTCTTGCTTTTACGAAACTATAATCTCTTCGGATTATGTTTTTCTGTCAGAAAATGCACCACTGTATTCTTGGCTTCTTCCTTGTTTTTCTTGGGATCCTCACCTCTCTCGCCCATTCCAAGACAAATTCCCAGGATGGTACGTTTCCTTTTGCAATTTTCACATGCAATCATGAATCATGTTTAATATTTATGGGGGCTACAATACAACATCATTCCTCTGAAGCAATGAAAACGATATCCTCAATTTCTATTATATGAGCCAATCTGAATTCACCATTTTGATATTTTTCTATTTCCGTTGCAGTATCTGCGCTTAATGTAATGTTTACCAGTTTAAATTCTCCTTCAAAACTCAGCAACTGGAAATCCAGTGGTGGGGACCCTTGTGGCGATTCTTGGAAAGGAATTACATGCAAAGGCTCATCTGTGACTGAAATGTATTGTATTTAATAATTATCTCTACGAAATTCATTCTTTTATCTGCTCTGAGTTGCATCTTTTTTCCTTGAATTTTTTTTTTTCAGAAGGTTATCCGGCCTTGAACTTACTGGATCAATGGGCTATCAGTTATCGAATTTGAAGTCTGTCACCTACTTGTGAGGCCTACCTTCGAAAGCTGTGCTTTTTTCTTTTTCTTATGTCTTGTATTTTTCTTTTGGAAGAACATAACCTCTGGGCTTTCTCTTTCTTGTCATAGTACAGTGATATGAGCGACAACAAGCTCCAAAATGACATTCCGTATCAGCTTCCTCCTAATGTGGCTCACCTGTAAATCTTCAGACTCGTTGTCTGTTAATATTTTATTTTGACTAATGTCTCCATTTTAAATCTCTTGAGGTTAAAATGCAGAGATCTTTCTGAAAATAGCTTAACCGGTACAGTGCCCTATTCAATTTCACAGATGAATGGCCTCAAATACCTGTGAGCAAATTTGATCAGTTTGTTGCCTAATCTTTTTAGCATTTAATACTTTATTATATGAATGGTTTTATTGCTGTATGCAGAAATCTTGCCAATAATAAGATCAGTGGACAGCTAAGCGACATGTTTCAAAAGCTTCTAAAACTTGAAACAATGTAAGTGTCGAAAGCTAGCTTCATTACAATATTAACTGGTTCATTAAGCTAGCTTCTATGTGAAGCATCATGTGTTAGAAACCGATCAATTCTATCTTAAATGCTTCTTTAAAATTCTGTTGAACTTATGAGGCTTTATTGTCTATATTCATGTGAAGACTTCCTCAAAATATATGGGGAAAAAAAATATTAAAATATGAGGACTATGTTGACAAAAGTAATTTTGGAAAAAGTATTTGTCTATCATTTTAAGTATCTTAATATAAATGTAAGATGTTCTTCCTTTGTGGATGAAGGTTCATTTATTGACTGATTAGTGAAATGGCTTACAGGGATTTATCCTACAACTCTCTTTCAGGCCATCTGCCACAGAGTTTTGCATCACTTACAAGTCTCAGCATGTTGTAAGAACCTGAAAATTCACATTTATCTAGATGTTCTAACTTGCTTATTGCTAAATGTTCTGTGTGTTCCAACAGGCGTTTGCAAAATAATAAATTCTCTGGTTCAATAAATGTCCTTGCAGGCCTTCCCCTTGATTACTTGTAAGTACGCCAGCAGTGTAAATTCAATTAAATACCTTCTACGGAAAATATATATATATATATATTCCAAGAAACAGATAATAATATCAATGGTGTTTCTAGATACTGATATAGAATCAATGTACCTTTTTGTCGCTCCATGCATAAAAAACT
Organism: Croton laevigatus; assembly: GCA_949640765.1. NCBI lineage: Eukaryota > Viridiplantae > Streptophyta > Magnoliopsida > Malpighiales > Euphorbiaceae > Croton > Croton laevigatus. The sequence goes on from CATIWJ010106804.1 coordinate 12,522, forward strand.
GTAAAGAATGACGTAATAGATCTTTCAATCTAATGTAACCAAAGAAAATTTAAAGTTTAATGTTATCCTGGTAGGAACGTTGAAGACAACAAGTTCACTGGTTGGGTCCCTACTCAGCTGGAAGGCATTAAAAGCATACAGTGAGTGCTCTGTAAAACTATATCAAATTGCGGATAAGTTTTTGGATAGTTGCTTCTCTGACATTTTTGTGGTTTTGACTAAAGAACCGGTGGCAATAATTGGTCATCGGGGCCAGCTCCTCCTCCACCACCTGGTGCAAAACTTATTATAGCAAAACGTAAGACAGACGGTGGGAAGGGTGCCATGAGTGGCCTAGCCATAGCTCTAATAGTTTTGGCTTCGCTAGTGGTATTTGCACTTGTAATTATTTTGCTATCTGCTACGAGAAAGTCTTCTCCATCTTCACATTTTCTTGATGAAGAGAGGGGTAGCCAGCATAGAGCATTCACTCCCCTTGCATCACAGGAACTATCCAATGACGCACATCCTCCCTTGCGTGGAGCATATAAAGGTAGTTATTTGTTTTGCAACATACTTTTTTTAGGAGAGAATGTAATTGAAGTTTTCTGTTTATAAGCTCAGAGATCATAATCTCATAGGAAATTAGAAAGTCCACCATATATGCTTGTGAAGTGTGCATATATTCTTCATGCTAGTTATGTATGGCATGGTTGATTTTTGCAACCATCCTTCTGCCACTCTGAAATTTTTCTTAATTAGTTGAATACATTTACATAGTTTCTAGGTATTATTAGATCAATGTATGTGGTAGGTTTTCCTACAGCAGTTCCAAATATATGACAGTTAAGGCACTTGGAGTTTATATGGTGTATTCACTAACTAATTAACAAATATGTACAAGTCTTTTGTCACAACCAAAATTTTGACCTTAAACTTTTCTCTCATGCCAAAGTTGTGTAATTCTAATGTCCATGGTTACTGCGGACCTGAGAAATTCACTTACTGGTGACAGGGATTGAGTCATTTGATTCAAAGGGTTCAATTGATATAAAGACATTGCAAAAATCTCCGTCAATTGGATATAAACCTCCACCTTCTGATTTTTCACAATCTCTAAATGACAATGAGTTTGCGAGCCGTCTGAATAGTAGAAGCACCTCCATCCGTTCAGTACCTTTTACTTTAGCAGACTTGCAGACAGCTACCAGTAATTTTTCAATGGGTCGTCTTCTTGGGGAGGGATCCCTTGGTCGTGTTTATAAGGCCAAATATCCTGATGGGAAGGTAAATGTTGCCTAGTTATTTTACATTTCAACATCTGCTTGTTTTTCCTGTTTTATTACAGGGTTAATAAAATCAAGTGAATATTTGCAGGTTTTGGCTGTAAAAAAGATTGATTCTTCACTTTTTCAAGGCAGGGAACCAGAAGAATTTTCAGAAATCGTTTCAAGCATTTCAAAAGTTCATCATCCAAACATTGCTGAACTTATAGGTTATTGTTCAGAACTAGGGCATAACATGTTAATATATGAATATTTCCGGAACGGCTCGCTTCATGACTTCCTGCACAAGTCAGATGATTACAGCAAACCACTTACATGGAATACCAGAGTCAGAATTGCTTTGTGCACAGCCCGGGCTGTAGAGTAAGTCAATGCACACCCTTTATTATTAGTCACTGAAGAAGGACAAATGAATGACTGTTTTGCTTTGGAATGATAATGGACTGCTAACTTAAGTCTATCCAATATACAGTCTATCATATAGCTGCTACACCTGCAATTATCGTCTACATAGGCAGAGGATCGGATTATTTTTTTTTTCCTATTATTTGCATTTACCATAGCAGCAAAGTAGAAATTCCTGGAATATATCACAGTATTGTGTCTTTTGTTAGAAAAATAGAATATATAAACAAGGATTAGAACACTACGAAGAAATTAGATTCAAGGCATGTCACAATGGCACTTTCCTAAAGAAAAAATTGCCCCATCGTGTAGAGAGTTCAAGCAAATTTTCTTCAGGATCCAATAAAAATCTCGGTTCTTCTCTTACACACAACAACCCTTCTAGACCCTTTTATAGAAGACAATGGAGAGTTGGTTAGAGTTAGTTGTCCTGCAGAAAAAACTAACTCCAACTAGGATTAAGTTCATACAAAACTTTCTTTTTAGCCTAAGATTTGATTGGTTGTTGAACAAGCATGCTTTTCTATTTTTACCACATGACGCTTGGAATAATATTAATTATGCCTAATTCGTATTGATTTCTTCTGATTTGTTGAAAACTTTCCATATCCAGGTACCTCCATGAAGTTTGTTCTCCATCCTTCATTCACAAGAATATTAAGTCATCTAATATTTTGCTTGACCTTGAGCTCAACCCTCATCTTTCAGACTACGGGTTAGCAAATTTTCATCATGTTAGTATTTCTTTGAGATTCAAACGATTCTCCTTTCGTAACCATACTTTCAAATGATATTTGTTGTGATTTCAAGTGCATGTAAATATTTTGTATGTCAAGCATGATTGTGCTAATTATCTCAATTCTGTGATTGCAAGTAATCATATTTGCCATTTCACAAATAAAAACTGAGGTTACTTTGTAATCATCATATTATTTAATTCTGTTTTCCAGCGCACAAGCCAAAACCTTGGTGTAGGATATAATGCTCCAGAATGCACAAGGCCTTCAGCCTATACAATGAAGAGTGACGTTTACAGCTTTGGGGTGGTGATGCTTGAGTTATTGACTGGCCGGATGCCTTTTGACCCGTAAGTTAGTTACATTGGGGGTGTGTGTGTGTGTATATATGCAATGAGCATGAAAGTCTCCATATGAGCATTAATTTTCCATATTTCGGTAGGTCTGCAATGTAATATTGATTACTTTCTTCTCAATTTACAGCACGAAACCAAAATCTGAACAATGCCTGGCCCGCTGGGCCACTCCACGGCTGCATGACATTGATGCATTGGAAAAAATGGTGGATCCTGCTTTACATGGATTATACCCACCCAAGTCCCTCTCCCGATTTGCTGATACCATTGCTCTCTGCGTACAAGTAAGAACATTATGGTGCTTGTAAAGATAAGAAACTAAAACATTCCATTTCTATTTCTAGCTAACATCTTTATAAGGTTAGTGACGTTTAAGATTATTGTTTTGATTAGTCTAATAAGTTATTGTGTTAATTTTGGTGTATGTTCCAACTAGACGGAGCCAGAGTTCAGGCCTCCTATGTCAGAGTTGGTTCGAGCATTGGTACGTTTAGTTCAGCACTCAAATTTGAACATGAAAGAGGATCTTACGAGTTCACGCCGAACAAATGACTCTGACTACTAGACCGCGGTTTCAGGCTCTATAACCTGCAAGACAAAGCAAGCTATCATTCTTCTTTTTATTTTTTTGGGATTATTACAAGTCTGTCAGTAGGGATTTGGTTTTATTAGAATTAATTAGATATCTTTTATTTTTATATTGTTTTGTGCTGTGATTGAAAAATAGAGAGAGATTTGCAAATTAAAATTGCCTTCCATTTTGCAATTTGCAGAAATAACATCAACATTCTTTTTTTTTTTTAGTGGATATTGGTTCTAATTTCCATACACAGTACATGTATTATACAGGAATTGCTCCAAGTCAAGACTTAGTCATCATTATGTTAAAAAAAAAAGACTTAGTCATCATTTTCGCACTAAGTAAACCTGTAAGCGCAGATTTAGTCAGGTCCATGTCGTCGTGATTAACTTTTTTTTTTTTTTTTCTTAACAAAAAATGAACGACGTCTCCACACGGAAAAACACTAAAAAAGAGTTGCCTACTTTCAAACGTCCCATGGTAATGTTCAACAACCAATCTATATCAACTTTAAATTTAAACCAATCCAAGCAATTGCCAAATCTCATCTCCATGGTCATCTTTTCTATATGTCTACACATAAAGTCAAAAGATTAATTAAATTATTACTTCCTCTATTTCATTCTAAACAAAGACTTGTTCAATCCGGGCATTTTGCACTAAATCAATTACAAAACTAATAAATAATTAAATAAAGTATTTGATGATTCATCGATGGAAAACAAAAAAGAGTTAAACTAATAAGAATTTAATGAACATTTAAGACTAAGCAATTTTATTGAAAGTGCCTAGTTTTTAGAGCTTATTGGAGCCCATTGTTGAACCTATAGATCTTCATGAATTTTTAGTGTGTTGTTTTGCGCGAGCTCATATATGAAACTCGAACATCGTACAAGAATTTTCTTAACAAATCCTTGTAACAAACCCTAATTTTAATTTTTATATTAGTCAGTATCCCTATCAATGTTTCGAGTTACCAACAGATCATACGGACAAAAATGTAAATTTTATCATCTTCTTTCTTTATCACGAATAGTAAAAGGATCAAAATGAAATTTGCCAAAAAAAATTTAATTTCCATTTTTGCTAAGGAATGAAAAAAAAAAATATACCAAATCGAAGAGTACGTCGTGAGTAATCTGAATATGGTCTTATTTCTTACGAATGATGCATGATTTGGCCCAAAAATACTAAAAATCTATTGGTCAAATTTTGTCTTGATTGCCGGAAACGCAACGAAACTAATGAAAGTTTATGTAAAATGTTGGTCTTAAAGAGAAAATTTCAAATATATACTCAAAGACGACTACCAAAAATGAACAAAAATATATCAAAAAAAGCCACCAACCATTTCTCTTCCTTTGCGTTTTCTTTTCCCTCTTTCTTCTTTTTTCTTTTCTTTTTATATTTTTAATTGAGAATTATAAATTAATAAATATTTATTTTTAATGTATGAAAATCAAGTGTACCTTATAGAATGCCAAAAAACTTACAAATATTTTAAGTGTGAGCAAATTAAGTGTGCTAATGATTAAGAGGGTTTTTTTTTTTAAATTAATATCATTTTTAATTATACTCCTTTGAGAAAGAATTTAAAATATTAAAAAACTTATGATTAATAAATTTAACTACATGTTGCTTACAAAAATAAATTTAATTATATAAAAATAAACTTATAATTTTTGTCATCACTTATAATTTTTATCATAACCACTTACCGTAAAAAAAAAATTACTGGAAGCCCTTAAATTGTTAGAATGTTATCCGAGCTGCGAAAGTAATTATATTAATTATTAGAACTATCCATTAAAGAAATGAAAAAAGACCCACTTAAAATTGTGAAAGTGGTTTTAAAATCTTGAGATTGTGTATAATTACAAAAAGAGAACAGTGTAATTATTATTAATTAAAAAGTAATAATTTATTAATTAAAAAAAGGAAAAAGAGAAAAACGTGAAGCAACACTCTTATATTTAGATGGCAATGATGACTTAGAGCAAAATTTCATCCATCGGCAGACATCAAGTTTGGTGGTTGTTTCAAGCGATCAAGTTAAAATTTGGCCAATCAATTTTTAGCGTTTTCGATCAAACCGTGCATCATTCATAAAAAATAATGCCATATTCCAAATTTTGGATACGAGTTCTTCGATTTTGTATATTTTTTGTCATGTTTCTTGTCAGAAATAGATATTAATTTTTTTTTTAACAAATTTCATTATAGTCTTTCTACCATTGATGACCAGAAGAAGAGGAATTTATGATTTGTTGGTAACTTGAAAACCTGTTAGAAGTACTGATTGTTATAAAAATTAAAACTGAAATATTTTTTTTTTGTTACAAATTGAATATACTGTATTTAAACATTATATTATACTACCTCCAATTTTTTCAATTGTTTACGTTTTCGTTTTTGGCAAATTTTTTCAATTGTTTACGTTCCTTTTTGGATAAGTAAATTTAATTATTTATTATTATTTCTGTATTGGTGAAAAAGTAAGTGTTGTAAAGGGTTGATAATTGTTTATTATTATTTTGTATTGGTATCAGTGAAAAGTAAGGTTATATTGATATTTATATTTTTAAGGTGTAAAAAAATAAAAAAATTAGAGATTGTACAATGTTAGGGTACTGTTGTTGGAAATAAGCCAATATAATTATGATCTATCGTGTCGTGTGGCACGTGGGTGTCAACTCACATTTAATATTTTCTTTTAGAAGTGGTGGCGCCACTAAGTACTTAGGGCGGTCAACTTT
>CATIWJ010106820.1:0-15574 GCA_949640765.1 Croton laevigatus
ACAACCTAATGTTGCGCAGCCCGTAGGGGAAAATAAAATTAATGGTTGTTTTCTGTATTTGTTTTCATTTTTCATTCATTAATTGATATGAATATTTTGTTTTACATAGAAAAATAGACGATAAAATCAAGAAAATAAAAATTAAAAGTCCATATCACTCTAGAATAAACTAAAATAAAATGATGAAACACTACACCAGTTATGATGATAAAATAAAATATTATTAATAATTACCAGAGAGGCCACACAATTCATACCATATTTATATAATGACCCGTTACAAGCCAAAATATCACCACCAGCCAATAATATATATTCCCATCTACTACTTAATTTTTCCTTTTTCCAAATCTACCCCTCCATCACTCTCTCCTAAGCATCATCGTTGAACCTAGTAGAAGTTAAAAATTAAACTACTGATCGACATTACAACAGATAAAGAAGATAAGACAGGAAAACAAACCCAGATTTTTTTCCCCTGAAATTGGCAGATTTGTTTTGTTTCATCAATACTGAAATAAATCTGGAGATGCCATGAGGGGTTGGTTAAGATAGAACAAATTAAGTGGGTTGAAGAAAGAATCAGCAGTAGTAGTAGAATTCATCTGATGATGTTCAGATTCAAAAACCCCATTAGTTGAATTGATGTAATTGAGGATTTCATTTAAGGAATCGAGTCTCTGGCTAAGTTCAACCATTTGAGCTCTCAAAACAGAGTTTTCTGCTTCAACATTTAAGAAATGTTGAGTTGTGATATTAATGTTTGAAAGGATTTGGTTGTTGTCTTTCCTTAGTTGAGCTACTAATCCCACTAAATCATCAAGGTGTTTCTGTTTTCTTTGCCTCGAACGCCTTGCAGATTCTCTATTTGATTGCATTCTTTTCCTTTTTCTTTGATCCATCAAAACCTGCAAGTCTTCTTCTGAACCAGAGTTTTGTAGCAGAGAAGAAGAACCTGAGGAATTTCCACTAGAAGAACCCATAGATACAATAGATATATAGATTTATATTTACAGCAAAATTACTAAGCTTTTTTAAATACCCTGATCTTACCTTAGAGAAGCAGAACCCAGTTCGTTCTACAGAGTTTTTATATATAAATAACTCAATAACTATATAATATATAGTAGTAGTAGTAGTATTTATATATTTGATTAGAGCAGATTTGAGAAAATTATTTATGAAAAAACATAAAACCAGTAAAGGAAAACAACAGAGAAAGATTGAACGAGATGGGTCCTGCGCCTCAGAGAGGAATTGATCATAAACCCAGAACGGAGGATTTCACTAAGAACTGGAGACATGAATTTCAAACATTAATACTATAAAAATATGCACCATCAAGATTTCAGAACAGAAAATCCAAGAAAAGCCACCACTACAGAACTCTTATATATAGCTAAAAGAAAGGGTTTTGAACGAGAAAAAACCCAGAGAAAGAGAGAGAAAAAAAAGACAGAGAAGAAAATCTTAAAGTAGAGGAGGAAGTGAAAAGAGAAGAGGTTGATGAGAGAAACGGAGAGGGGATTTATAGAAGAAGAAGAGGAGAAATAAGAAGAAAAAGGAAAAGAGGAATCTCCAATAGGAGTAGTTGAGGTGATTAGGCATGTGGGGTTGTGAAGAAATTTCCACAACCCTCCAATTCCAGCTGGTAAGCAGGACGCTATTTATTTTTCAAATCATTACCTATTTTTCAGTTTCAGGGTTGTTTTGTTTTTCTTCTTCTTGTTTTTTTACTTTTTATCTTTTTACCTCATTTTCACCGCCACTTACCGTGATTAAAACTTTTTCAAGTACAGACGGTTCCCTGTTCTAGCAAATTGCCGCCAAAGAATCTAGAGAATAACACCTAGAAGGGGTAATTTTTTGAATAATAATGCAGCTTTGATTGATGTCCGTGTACAGTTAAGCCGGTCCTAAGCTATTCCGGTTTCCAACAAATTATTTTGAATTTGGTTTGGCTACAAAGATAACCAAATCAAGTGGTGGTAGTCAAGCTTAAAAAAATTGGAAAAAAAAATACACAAGTGGTAGTCAAGCTTTCGAACTGCTTATAGTTGATTACTTGATTTTTTTTTTAAAAAAACTTGATTGAGGTTATAGTTATATTTTAATGAAATTATTTTTCTATATATTGAATTTTCTTTATTTTTCTTAGTTGATTGGTTTTATATATTAGAAATGAGTATAATAACATATATAAAAATATTAACCATATTTAGTATGAATTTATTATATTATAGAACAAATAGAAAATCCTAAATTGCCAACGTGAAATATAAAGAAATTGAACAATGACATACATTTACTTTTTTTTGGCTTTTGAGTTTTGGTTTTGTTTATGATTGTTTTGTTTCAAAATATTGGTATATTTCCGGCTAAAAAACAGTATTAATTTTTTTTCATTTTTTATTGTTATTATAAGTAGGATTTTCATTTTTTATTAATTAAATAAATGCTTAATTAATGTCAATCAGAGTCTGGCCTATTGGTCATTTTATAAATGCTTAATTCCACAAAAAATTTAGGATGTGTATATCTCAAATTTCATTCTTGTCAAATATATTCCTGATTGAAAATTTTAGTTTATGTTTAAAGGAGGAGGCCACTACTAATTGGATGTGGGAATAGATCTTCTGTATTCAATTTTCCAATCATGTATTGCCACCAATTTGGTTATACAAAGAAATAAAATATATAATTTTGTGCTTGTATTTATATATAATTCATAGTTTTATCTCTATATTTTACAACTATATAATTTTGTGCCTCGTATTTGTATCAATTAAACAATGCATATGAATTGACCATTTGGTGGTGAACCACAGTGTTGCTAATTGCTAATTGTGATGGAACAATGTATTTAAATTACATTTAATTAATTATAATAGACTCAAAATTAAATACTATAAAATTTAAATTCGATGATAAAATTAAAATTAATTTAAATTAAATAAAATAGATAATAATAAATTTTAAATTTTAAAAATAAAAAGGTAAAGTAATTTCATATTTTTATTAGGGTTAAAGAAAAAGTAACGGCAGGATAAATTCTTTAACGAAAATCATAAGCTATTTAAAAATGTAAAGATGGAATAATGTATTTCCTCCCATACTTATTTAACCAATAATGGCTAAAAGAAAATATAAAACTAGTACTGTGTTTTTAGGTGGAAGTCACGTTGACGAATTTTAGATCATAGAACCGTATAGCTAATTATGTTAGAAGCCTTGATCTGATCTAAAGGCCCATTGTTTTCTTTTTTTTTTTTTTTTAATAAAGGACTAGTCACATTAAAAAAATCATCTCAATCATTCATTTTTAAAATGACATCATAAAGGGAAAAAGATGATTAGACATGTTCGTATTATATTACGAGAAATATGAATCAGAAATACAGCAATTGTCGGGAAGACTACCTTCCCAGAAACTGTACAACTCATTGACCTTAGCCTATTTAGCTAACCTATGAGCTAAGAAATTGGCTTCACGCCTAACATACTGGAAACCACAGGACTGAAACCCTCTACTACTGTTAACAATTTCACAAATATCTCCCCCCAAAAAAAAAAACACAAGTAGACTTATTTCTTTTCCTAACCTCTTGAATAGCCATAAGGAAATCTGATTCAATGATGACATTTGGAAATCTAAGAGTGGAAGCCAGAAACATACCCATTGTTTTCTTTAACTCTCATTGTATTAGCTTCAACTAGGCCTTAATTTCGGAGAAAAAAAAATTTCAACTGCACCTGGCATTTCCCAGGCTATGAGCAGTGTTGAATGATAGATCAAAAGGTGAGAGAAGTTTTATTACATAGACACCATGTAATTATTTAAAAATATTTAAAAACAAAAAATAACAAAAATTGAAAGAAAAAAAATGGAAAGGGCTAAAACTCCTTCCAAAATGATGCATGGGACCATTCTTGGCGTTGGTTCTAGTTTGTGAAACTAGTTTCATACATGAACAATTCACAAGGCAGTATGTGAACTAGCGGTTCATGATTTATAGTTGGTTATATATATATATATATATTTGTTTGTTTAAGAGGCATTTCAAAATTCATGATTACCAACCTTCAATTCATAAGTCGGTTCAAGCATTTCGATGACATTTCAATAGCACTTTCATGCGTTTAACTCTTGTTTCGAAAAATCAGCTATTCAAAATTTATGATTCTAATTAGTACCAACCTTCAATTCATCAGTCAGTTCAAGTAATTCAATAACATTTCAATAGTATTTTCATGCGTTCAACAATTGTTTCGAAAAATTAGTTTATTTAACAGTTTAAAAAGGTGTTAAATATAAACCAAACTGCAACAATCACACAATTCCATATGGTTCACTTACGGTTTCGATTCCACCTTGGTTCAGTCACAGTTCATTCCGATTCAAAACTGATATATTAAACCAGATCATGGCAATTTATAATTTGAATTTTCTAAATTTTAGGGGGATTGTCCATTGGATTAATAGAAATGACTCGTATGGTAAATAAATATTGAATATTGTCATTCCGGTTAGTCATACAAAAGGAGTAGCCCTCCTATTAAAAACATACGCTAAATATAAAATGGTAAAATAGATTACATGATTTTCACTTTTTATAATAAGATAAGGGGTCACCTAATGGTTAAAGCATAAAGTTCCTTTTATCAGAATTTGATAATTATCATTCTCCCTTGCTTTGTAATTATGGGGAAATTTTTTTTTTTTATATATGAAAATAGAAGGACCAATTCAACCATATATTGGCCAGGACTAAAATTTTATTTACTTAGTATTTTTCTTAACTTTAATCTAGAGTTGGAATATTTGTATTGAACCTGAAATCAATGTACTACAGATTTGGAGCCAGATTTGATTTTACATATCTTGTACGTTAAAAATTTTGATAAAAGTTAAAAAGCAGTAAATTAGAGGAGGATTTTGTGGAGTGGCCAGACAAAAACCAGACAACAGCACACATACTGTTTTACCATACCCTTTTTTAATTTTTTTAACACAAATCAAGAAACACATTGTTGAAACTTGAAAAATACAACTCTTCAGTATTCGTCAGTAGATCTAAACAGTACTTCTATATTATATTTCCATTAACAATATAGTAATATTATACTACTGCCAAACATTTACAACTCAACAATTTTTTTTTTTTATGAAAATTTAATTGCCAATCACATGCAAGATGCGCACTAAAATCAAAGCTCAATTATTCTTTTTCCTTATTTAAAAAAAAAAAATTCTATGCAGCCAATTCTATTTTCATTTTTATTGAAAAATTTATTATTAAGTATCTTTTTTTTTTTTTATTTACTTACACTTCCATCCACATGATTTTTAAATTATATATATATGTATATAATGTCACTAATGTACATATAACAACATTATAGGCTATATAAGTGTTTTTCACTAAATATTAAATTAATACTAATAATATAATTAATAAAATTTAAATTCAAAATCTTCACATTTTACCGTCTCCATAGCATAAACGAATAGAAGCACCAACCATGCCCCACAAATCGCTTTACTAATATGTTAGTACCTTTTTTACCCTTTACTTTGGCCAGTAGGATTTGAAGGGCATAGTTAGAGTCAAGTGGCAGTACCAGTAGATTTACGGCACGTGGGTCATGGTGGATTCAATTGTTTCTTCCATTTTTCAATATTAAAACAGAAGAAGTCTCCTGTTTGACCAGAAAATAAAGAGACTATAGTTTGGTACTTCGTAGTAGCTTCCCCTGGCTTCTAGACCCATTTTAGTTTATTTAATCTACAGTATGTACCAATTACACTAATAATACTCCATAATTTAACACGTGTGTATTTTGTGCTATGCCATAGTATACGAGGAGAAAGAAAGTCCAATCCTTGGTGCATCAGTCAATCTTGTATTTTCTTTTAAAAAATACAAGGATAGACTGAATTAAATTGGATTTACTCTGAATTCAGACTTAACGATAATTTTTTTAGAGGATGATTTACCAGTATCAGAAGATTAATATTGAAAAATTCTTATAAGTCTTATTAGTGGTTTGCCTAATATTATTATTCCATGTGTCTACTATCTGTAGTATAAAAAATCAATATCTAACGTAATTTAAATAATTTAGAAATAATATGAGTAGTTAATGGAAAATTTTTAGGTTGACCATGTCTATTACATTATCCATGAACTAATCTACGGTTGATTACATATTAACTAGTGAATAGTCATATTATTAACACATAATTAAGATAACTATACATTATCAAAAGAGAGAGAATGAATTAATAAATTATAACAAGCTAATGCCTAATGGTAAAAAACTTCACAGCTTATTTGGTTAGAGGGTAAATAAGGGTAAGGAGGAATAAAGCTTACTCTCCCTTATCCCTCAAAGCTTAGTAGAGATAAGCTATGTTACTTGTCCTTACCTTTCCATTATTTAACTTTTTTCCAAACATCATTAATATTTTAATGTAATATAACCCTCCTTCCACTCACCCTCTCTTACCATTCTATTAATTACCCTCCCTCACCATATTCTAACAAGCTGTTATGTAACAGTATTCATAAATCAAAAGCGGATACTTAATTTGTTTTAAAAATCTTAGCTTAAATATAATAAAATTAGTTTTTGTTTATTTAAATCAAATTTAAAAATTATTTTTTTAAAAAAATAGAATTTTAAAATTGTTATTTATTTATATTTCTCTTTGTCCCAAATTCATTTTTTTTAAGCGGTGCATAATAAATTCATATTACTCACCTTTCAAGTTTTTAGTAAAAATGAAAATGAACGTGAAACATGTTTATGATTAATCATTCTTGCGACTTACAAAACCTAATTTATAAGAGTCTTCAAAAAATTTTCGAAAATCGTAAGCCACACTTTCAAATAACAAGTCCATATGAAATTACACCAAAGAAAAGTTAGATCTTTTTAAACAAGTTTAAAAGATATAGATTAAAAAGAATCGAAAATTTAAGAATGATTGGTTGTGGTTGGTGTGGTGGGTGGGGTTCACTATCAAGCACTTCTATTTTGGACATGAAAACATAACCAAAATGATGTCAAATAAAAAACCAAATTAGGGCAGGAATTGCAGGTAATTTGTGTATTTTAATTGGTTGGAATTAATAATTGAAATTATGTTTGGAAATATTTACAAAGGACAAAGACAAAGCCGTAAAGGCAATGGTTTTATTTGGTTCACCACCATTAGCAAATAGCCTAATTAAGGGACTTTTGATAATAACATATTACAAGTCTTAGTACCGTGCCAAACTCAATTCATGTGCTAATATTTAACTATTGAAACCCTAATTAGATTACCCGTGAAGGAATAGTGGTTTCTAATAAAGAAAGTCTCTCACAAAGTTTTTCCTTTTTAAATTACAATAAATCTCTATAAATTAATATCGTTAAAATCATGATATTTTATTATTTTATAGATTATTAATTAATTGATAAATTAATATTTATTAATTTAAATTTTTTTTTGTAATTGATTGAAATTAAATTTTAATTATATCAAAAAATATTGTATTCTAGAAAAATTCATGTACTGTATCATATTAATTGAATGAATCTAAAATATAGATTTATAGTACATAATATTAATGAAAATTAATAAATAATGTTCATTGTAGTTGAAGAGGATACCGTATATTTGAAATCAGTTACGCGTAAAAAAGCACTTATCGCGTCTATAACTCTTCAAGATTTTTTTTTTTGTGCAATTTGAGAATACAACCCTAGAATTTTTCGATACAATAAGAAAAATTAGAAATGAGCTCCAATAAGACATAAATTTTAAGAAAAAACAAACAACACTAGAATCATATTTCACTAAATTATCTTAGTTATATTTTTGTAAGTTTATATAATTATTAAATTATGATGTTAATGGGACTCTATATTTACATATGGGTATTTTAAAAATATATTATTAATTTATCAAATATCAATTTAAAAGGGTTCTCTGAATCCCAAAATTAAAAGTAGTAAATTGCAATTTGTGATTAGAGTAATTTATAAATGATCTTCTTGATTGTAAAAAAATTGTGTTTCTTCCCTTTTTGCAACTCCAATTTCCTTAAACAAATTGCAACGATTCTATTTTTTTTCCACATCATTTCAATTCAAAATTGTGATTACATTACTTTTGTTTATTTCTTATATGTACAGATAAGGAACCAAAGAAACACTTTTTTTTTTTTTAAATAACCAAAGAAACACTTTATTAAGAAACTAAAACACTCACTTTGGGAAATTTTCAAATATTCAGATTCTATTTTCTATATGTTGGTAAATAAAAGAAAATGGAAGCGTTGTCCTGTTTAAATCAAAAGCACTACATTTATTAATTGCTTTATTAAATACATTAATTAATTAACAATTCTAGATTCTCATGCATTGCTTTGCTTATTACTATATCTGATAATTAGAACACACATTTGGCGATTCTTATGCGTACGAATATTCGTGATACTTATGTGTCCATTTCCTATATTTGCTTTAGCTGCTTTTTTATTAGAATTGCCAAACTTTCTTCTTATTAATCACTGATTATTGATAAAGCTATTTTGATTAGTGATTATGCAAATCCCACTATAGAGTTTTATTGTTTCCTAACATTCTTTAAATGTATTCTAAATTTTTTTTAAAGTAAACGTTTAACAAATTAAAATCATTATATTATAGAACCAATCGATTTTAAAGTTGACATCTCTTGAGAGCTTCCTCCCTCGGGCGACCTAACCTAGTTTAAAGGATCAACCTCGCTCTCTAAGTGGACCAGCAGACCCAAGTAGCTTAGCTTCATAACTTTCGGTCTAAGTCTGAATATTGTTGAGAGGCGACGTAACCCAGTCTGAAGGATCAACCTTTGCTCTCTAAGCGAGTTGGACAAGCCTTCTGCTAACCAAGTAGCTTAGCCTTGTAACCTTCGGTCTATTCCTAAGCTCCTTCTAAGAACCTCATAGGCTTCTATAAATACATCTTTAAACCATTAGAAACCCTAACTTCATAATATACTAAGCTATATATATATATATATATATTATAAAGTAAGTCTTGATTTCAATGTCTTAATTGGTTTTTGTATTTATGATTTATATTCTAATTATACTATATAGAAGTTGAACTTTATGACCTTAAGAAAACTATATAATACCATTATAATAAAAGTCATTTATTTTTGTCACTTTCTTTACATGGTTGTTAAGAAGCATTAATCCTTGAATAAACAATGGCTTAATCAATATTTCAAATTAAAAATCTATTAATACTATTATGAAACATTCCAAATAATTTCCACAACCAAAATATTAGAAATCCACATCAAATAAAAATATTATACTACCCAAACTTATTAGAGCCAAATTAATTGTAGGTTTTTAATATCGGTAAGCCAAAACCCGAGTAAGTCCGATGGGTTCTAACCTACTCCGATTTCGTCCAACCTATATATGATTAATTTCATTTCCTAAATTTCCAAAAAATAAAAGTAAGTTTAAGCAAGAGATTTCCTTAGTAGAAAGAAACACTATAACATAATAAAATAAAATGTATAAAATTTATAGTATTATTTTTAATTTAAAAAATATGCAAATTTGGTATATATATAAAAATAAAACTATTATTTGTACACAAGATAGAATAAAAAAAAATAGTGGTGAAAATTGGTGGATGAAAATGAATTATAGACTATGGCCTCAAGAGAGGGGAAAAAAAAAGTGGAAAGCATATGTATTGTCCTTGATATACAAATAAAGAAAAAACAAGTAATTCTATTGGGCAACATTGATGCTTTTTGACATGGAGTGAGGACCTAATAATCCTTTTTAAACTACTACTAATATTTATAAATGAAAATAGATATATATTATTGATATTTATTTATTTTCCTTCACTTCCAACATAAGAAAAGTGTAAGGGAGTGTAATAGACATCTTTCCTTATATATCATAAAGTAAAAGAAAGGAAGAAAAGACATCAATGATAAGGCATATCTCATCTGATTCTTCTTTGTAATTTATGTAGAGTCTATTTTTACAACTTGCAATAATTTTTTATTTTGATTTCTGATAATGACCAATCTTATATATGTAGATATTCCAATAGCTCCATTTTAATTTGGTAATTGGTATACCAAAATTAATCATACCCTATTAGAAGAATAGATGAGATGCTATATAAAAAGAGAAAAAAAGGTTAGATGAAGTGAAATATACAGTAAGACTACTATTTTGTAAATCTATTCTTATGTGCTTTCTGTAAAAGAGGTTACTGAAAACATCCAAATTCATTTCAATAAAGATGCTTAATAGGCATCTGGTGTATCCAACTCCATATTAGTCAGTATCCGTAATTAGGTTAGTCAGTATTTAAAAAAAAAAGAATATTCCTTAGCTACCCATCATTTTCCAAAAAAATGTATGTAGTGTGGGTAAACCTCATTATGATATAGGGCGTAAAATTTGCAACACAATATCGTTTTGTCTTTGTTTATTTATGTGTATATATACAAACATTTTTCTTGTTCTATATTTTGGTTTCTGTCAATATATTACCGAATGGTAGATCCACTGGATGAGCACACAAATGGATAAGGGCATATGCCGTAAAATTTGAATTCCTGAGTGGGACTTTATGTAAATTTTTGAGACTTTTCCCTCTAATACGTTAAAGTTTTTATTGGCATTGGCATATGTATATAGTCCTCTCAAATCTCAATGAACCCCACATTTGATCCTATAGTACTACCAAGGAAAACATATACATGGGTAATTTCTTTAATTACAGATTAAAAAAAGACTAAAAATATGTGTATAAATATTAAATTTGTTTTGAATGAGTATTAGAGAGTGATTAGTACATGTTTGGTTTAATAAAATTAAAAGTGGCTTAAGATTCCAAATGGGTGTAGAAAATGAGTCAACGTACATGTGCTAAAGTGTTAAAGAAGAAGGACGACACCAACTAATGTTGTACTTCCTACTGAAAAAGAATAACGTCCAAGTGAAGAAAATAATATTAATAAGTGATGGAGCTAAAAAATTTACTCAACCTCTAAATTTAGAAGGGGTTAGAAGCAATGAAAACTAATAGTACTAAATAAATAAAGTTTTTAAAATGTAGTAAATAGTATATTTTTTAAAAAATAAATTAAAATTTTAAAAATGCCCCATTTCAGAAAAAATTCAAAAAATATTATTTTTTTTTGTCAATTGTTTGATCGCCCTGTGGATCTCACCGGGCTTTCGCATGACTACTGCTGAACTGGGTATATGGCTAAGCTTGACTAGTGTTGAGCATTTAACCAAATCCGATGGGACCCGTTGAAACCCAACCCTCATAAGACGCAGTTTATCCGATCCGTTGGGATACAAAGTGAGGATGTGTTTTAATAATGAAACCGTTGCGAGTTTGGAGTAGGGACGAATTTTAGTATACCCGTCCCGCTCGAGAATAATATTATAATTTTACTAATAATTTAATAATTTTAAATGATAATGAATATGTTGTCTTATAAAAATTACTATAAAAATATGTCTTTTATTGAAATTCATGAATAAATGATATATAAATTTGAATTATCTTGTATTATGCTTGTGAAAGTTATATTCTATTTTAATTTAATGTATAAGTAGTAAGTATTATTTTTATCAATTGAATTATTCAATTTATTTGATAGATTATGTAATTTCAATGTAGAAGTAGTAAGTATTATTTTTATTAATTGAATTATTTAATTTATTTGATAGCTTCATTGATTTCTTTTTTTTACAATTTAAATGCATTAAAATACTGAAATTTTTTTAAAAAAAAAATTCAAATAAAAAAACCCACAAAATATTTAATCCGCCGTGATCCGAAAAACCCAACCGCTGGGTAAGGTTGAAATTCGAATCTATGACCTTTACAAATGGCAAAACATACCTTCTTAATATACCACAAGCCAAATTATGTTTTATTATATCATGGAATTATATATACTTTATACTCCGCCAGACCTCCACCTTTCTCCAACTGACTCATGTCGGGAGGTTGCCAGACTACCATGGCCGGTCGGCAGAATTTCCTCCGGCTGGTTGCTGGAAATCAGTAATATTTTTTAATTTTTTATTTTATTTGAAAAAATAAAAGAGGGGTAGAAAAGTAAAAAATAAAAGTAAATATGCTATTTACTTACATTTCTCAATTAAAATGTTTTCATTGACTTGTTCCGCTAAATATTTTAAAAAAAAAAACTTAAAAAACAAACATTTTGTATATAATTATTTTTAAAGAAAAAATAATGAAATAAAATTTAAAAAAAAGAGAGAGAGAGAGAAAAACAATAAAGAACGAAGTATTTTCACATTCTTATTTTTAAAAAGAAATTGAATCAAAGTCTATTAGTATTTGTAAAGGCTAATCTTTAGTTATGATGCTAAGAGCATTCACCAATTGAAGAACACTACTTCCAGTTATGATACTAACAGCGCTCACCAAGTAATCTACACAACATATGATGTTTCTTTTGTGCGTATAATATTTTTATTTTAAAAGTTCAAGCGGTTTCAATGCTTTTATTGGCTCATATGTAGCTCCGTCTTGTTTCGACTCTACTCCACCATTAAAATTTAAAATCTTGATCAATTAGTTTAATTAAAAAGTACGCAACACAATTAAACTGTCAACTAAGGATGATATTGTTGGTCTTGTTAGTTTTGTGAGAAATGGGATGGTTTATGATCATTTTCTCTCGAACATATTGGTTCATACTCTCTTTCGATAATGTACTTTTTGTTCGTTGGATCAAGCATAATAAACCCGCCAAGAAAACCCCAGCAAAACATCTTCGTACGTGTCTTTTTTTTCTAGTGGAAAAGGGAGTTAGATTACACCACGATGTATGAAGACATGCATGACAACGGCTTCTAATGTAGTACATTAATTTATTTGTAATTTTGGGTTGGAAATATTTATAAATTTATGAAACTAGTAATTAAGAAATGAAATTTGTAGGTGTGTCTTCTTCCTCCTCCGATGGTAGCTGAAAGAAATCATGCATGGATCGGAGAAAATACAGCAAAAGTTATAAAGCAATTATGGCAGTCGGTTTGTCTGTTTAGACTTTAGGGGAGGGTCCATTAATTTCAGCTTTATCTTTGGGGCCCAAAAAATAATACAACTACTTGCATAACCAGAGAGATAAATATTTGTACTGTCTTTAATTTATTTATGAGAAGTAACAAGCATTCATTTTCACGTGCAGGCTTTTCTTTTCCACTCCCAATTCTTTTGAGTGAACCTTTTTTACCCCCACTCCCCCTTTTTTTTTTTCCTTTTCATTTTCTATTGTAATTTCTGTAATCACCTTTTTTTTTTCTTTTATTCCACCGATTTTGGATACCAAACTATAGATGTCGACTAATCCAAACTTATTAGAGGGACGACTTTTCCAACCTAACTCAATTTTCTCCATTTATAACATCAAAATTCAAATCATGAATCTTGCTTAAGGGGTCTAGCACATCCTTCCACTAAGCCAGTTGATAATCGGTAGGGTAAGCTTACAATTCTTGAAATTGGTAGACTGGACCAAACCAGCTACTTAATAAATTTTGAATCGGTAAAAACGTTCTAACCATAACTGATAGTACCGTCCCTCTAAACCAATGAATAAGTCGGTTAAACCCCTCAACCAGACAGTTCAGCTCGAAGATCTGTGGACCACCCGGTCTAATAAGGTCCGGACATCGGCCTATCATCCGATGTCCGAAGGCGACCTCGCCACATTGACTTAACCAACGCCAGAGAACCCGCACCCAGGACATCGGCCTAGAAAGCGCCAAAAGCAGATCAGAAACTGACGTCATGGCTACTGCAGAATCGTACTCCGACAAAGCCACTGAAAGTACTAAGAAAATGTCAGAGATTGTCCACCCGTACTATAACAGAATGTCAGGAGATTCTTGCCTATAAATACCAAACCTCGATTACTGTGCCAGGTATCTCATTTATTGCTTTCTCTGATTATTCCATTCTGAGCTAAGCGGAATCTAACTTAAGCATCGGAGTGGCCGCCTAAGGGCTCCACCCGATCTCACTTCTTTTTGTGTGTAGGTCCGGTTCGGTACTTCCTCGGTTCTCACCTACCGACCTTTCACTTATCCGACCTGACCACCTTTGGATCTTCTTCTTAGCGGTTCGGAATATCACTAACCATAGTAGGACCTCTATAAGTCACCAAATTAGACCTCAAAACTACCCTTACATTTCCCACCTTCTTAGAAAGCTATTCACCTGTAACCCACCTAAGAAGCTCCAATCTTTCCTCGGCCGCCGCCTCCAAGTCCAAGTGTACAGCGTACTGATTCCTGGGATGATAAAGCGCTTTTGGCGTCCTCTTTATGCTTACTGAATCCCCAGAAGACCCAGATATTAGAGAGGCAAAACGAGGTATTCTACGATCAGAAGGCAACGATTTAGGCAACTTGGGTTCCATCCGGCCTCCACTGACAAGCAGCGTAGCATTCATCTGCGACGGCAATGCTCGGTTGATTTTGGAGGTAGTTGCGTTGAAAGAAAAATATTTAATTAATTTAATTACAAAATTTTTATTATTTTAATAATAAGATTAGGATGTGAATAGAAAACTTGGGGTGGAGAATCAGATTTGGAGGAAAAAAAAATAAAGCGAATGAATAAATTGACCAAAGAAATAACTTTTAAGCTAATCGGTCCATTTCATTCTCTTATTACCTCTGCCAAACGCTCTCCTTAATAGAATCCTTTGTTATGATTAATGGGAAGTCCTGTTAAAGAATAGTATTTTCCTTGTCTAAACGTGAACATGAGCCGGGCTGGTTCTAATTCAATAATTGGGGGTTCACGGTTCGTGGGTTTGGTCAAAATGTGAATTCACCCGTGTTTGGACAGTTTAAAGGCAATTTAATTAATTGGCAGTATTAGCGTTTATATAATCCATAAAAGAATAGAAAAATATATTAAATATTTAAACTCTTGTCTTAATAATAACCAAAGGGAAGAACCCTTATTTATAGTTACAATACAAAGAGAAATCTTATAGATTTCCAATATGGGATAAGTGTACTAAGTGTGCTAACATCCCCTCTCAAACTCGCGATGGTGATGCAAGAAGCATTGAGAGTTTGCCAAGGAAGAACCGGTGACGCTGGAGGGTGTGCGCCTTTGTAAAGAAATCTGCGAGTTGTACTGAAGATGAGACAAAGGGCAAGGAAAGAGTGCCTTTCTCAAGATGGTACCGAGTTATATGATAATCGATCTCAATGTGCTTGGTCCATTCATGAAAAACAGTGTTGTGCGCAATGTGAATAGCACTCTTATTATCACAATACATCGGTGTTGGTTCACTACAAGAGACACCCATATCATCTAACAACCATCGTAACCACACAATCTCACAGGTAGTAGAAGCCATAGCACGATATTCTGCCTCGGTGGAAGAGCGAGAAACCACATCTTGTTTCTTACTTTTCCAAGAGATAAGTGAATCTCCCAAGAAAACACAATAGCCAGTAGTGGATTTACGATCAGTATG
>CATIWJ010106826.1:0-11311 GCA_949640765.1 Croton laevigatus
TTAATGTTTGAGTAGTCTGACTTTTGGCGTGTAGCGACCGAGACATACTGGTCGCGGCCGCGACCTAGTTGCAGTAGCTTTACCTTGCTATTTTTTACTTTGATATTGACTTGGATTGTTTTGGCATGATAGTATTCAACTGATAAAACATTAAAACACTTAAAACATCATTAGTAACTTCACAAAATCAAGTATAAGTTGGTCAAATAGTCAAAACAAGAAATTTTGGAACCTAGGCACAACAGAATGGTCTCGCACGCAACACTACCTGCAGACTTAAACATGTGATTTCATTTCTAAAGGATTTCTTTTAAGCTTAATGGCTTTGAAACTTTATGAAAAGTATGATATGACTGCATCTATATATAAAGAACTAAGATAATGTCCAAGTGAATGAGAAAATAACCTGAAACTCTACATAGCTAACATGAACCTTATAATAAGGATGTGTCGCGACATATGGTTAAACTGCGCAGTGATGTGTGAAATAAAATTTGAAATTAAATGATAACATTGAGAGTAACATTGGCTACGATCTATGACCCTAATGTTGAAACATGAATGATGACATCATTAAGAGTAACTACGACTATGATCTATGACCCAAATAATAAATATTCAGAGTAGCTATGACTACAATCTATGACCGAATATGAACTCTCAGCCTTATCATTGTAGTTTTACATGCCTGTAGAGCAAAGAAATTAAAATGAGACTCTATGCTAATTATTGATGATTTCAAATGCATGTTAAAATTTATGTGAACATTTAAATTCTTAAAAGAGATTTCAAATTTTTGCATGATTTTTCAAAATATATTTACAAAGTTTTTCAAGATGGTTAGGTGCCCACTGAGCAAGTAGTTACTTAGCGAGATATTTTCTTTATATTTCGTAGGTAGTTGATAAAAGATTTTGGAGTAACAACAACAGCAAACTCAATTAAGCTTTCCAGCAATACTTTTGGTAGTATTTAGTTTTTGTATTAGCTTTTGGCATATACATAAAGATAGGACTTTGTTATTATATTTAATATGTTGTAATAACTTAGTGATGGCTAGTAGTATAGGAGTACATTATAAAAATTTATTTATTTAGGACTTGTAATAAGTAGGTATGATTGTTTGTGTGCTTGCATATGTATATATAAATTATGTCGATGTGTGATTGGGAATGAATGTATGGTGAATGCAAGTAGAGAAGACAATGCGGTGAGACCCGTGGATTCTAAATCTAATAAAAAAAATTCCGATGAAAATTTCCATGAACTGTAAGATACTATAAAATGGTAATTAAGGGGGAACACCAAAGTTCAACCATAAATGTAGTATTTCACCTCGGCTTGCTTGTAGGTCGGGTTGAAATGTTACGGAATATGGCATTCCATCCAGGTCTAACCCAAGACCTAGATAGGGTGTTACATGACTCTTCTTTGGAATCCATCTCTCGCAGTACATATTTAAGGGTACACCCAATACTTCATCAATGTTCTAGTTACATACCGACGTCAGTAAATCTAGGTTACAGGGTTTTATGGCTTTTCGGAGTCTCATAGGAGGTGTAGTTCCTGGAATTTACTTCGAGCATTGGCAAATTGGGTTGATAAGTCGTGGCTTTGTTGAATACTTATGGCATTAAGCGACTATTTGTCAACTTTGAGTGTAATATTTTATTGGGAAAGTCACAATTTGAATAACATAAAATTTTTCATTGTATTCTACGTAATAAAGGTTTTCAACAGTATATTAAATGCTTAAAACGAATTAAAGGTAAATAAGAAATTGAAGCTCAAAGTGAGAATTAAATGGGTCAAATCCCATATTTCTCGGGAATCGAATGATGAAGTAATTTATAATGAATAACATTTTCATAAGATAGTAAGATTATAAGTCATCTCTTGCATACAGGGGTGCAGAGGGTGCAAATCAGTGGTCTATCCAGCGCGTCATAGGCGATGTGAATGCCGTACCGAAATGGGCTGGACTGTTACGGGCCTGGCCCATTTTTTATTCTGCCAATAATTTTTCCTGTCCAGAAACTGTTTTAATGCATATTAAAACTGGTTTAAACATTGTTTAATGCTTATTAAAATTGATTTAAACGTTTGGCAATTTCAGAATTAAAGCTAGTTTAATTCTCATTTTAATTCTCTGTTTAATCAATGAACGTTTCTCATTAATTTTCCTTTAATGGTTGCCATTGATGTCCATTAAATCCTCTGTTCCCCAGCCTGTCTATATATAGAACTCGTTTTTAATTTGTTTTACATACACAGAAAAACTTTCGAAAACATTTTCTTCTTCCTTCTGTTTTTCTTCAGCAGGTTGTTAGCTCTAGGTTCCGATAATAATCTTTGTTCGTGATTGTATTCGTCCACTATTGTTGTTGTATCTTGGGAGACAGTTGTCTATTATGGGCAAATCTCGTCTTAAGAAGGTTGTTTATACAGGCATTGGCTCTTCTATTTTTTTCTCTTCGTTGTTAAGGTTTAATCTCAGTTTATCTTTGGTTTACATTCAGTTTATTTGTTAAATTCCGTTTACTTGCTATTAAATTTCGTTTATTTATCGTTTACATTTTCTTAATTTGTATTCTATAATTTTCTTCTATTTCTGTTATTTCTAATTAATTATCTAAATGCATTTATTTACTCTGAAACTAACTTGTTTCTACCAGGCTTATATGTAGGGATTTTACTGATACATTGTCGTCTGTTGAAAAATAGGGACCAGTGGACGGACCTCCTCAGTTCATTACTGGTTTCTGTTAGGCTGTAGCAAATTGTGGGCTTATCGATCTTTCGTCGTTTAGGGGTAGTTTTACATGGTACCAGTAGTGGGATGGGAGTGTGCGTTGTAAGGAAAAACTGGATAGAGGCTTTGTTAAGGCAGACTTCCAGGATTTATTCCCTAATTGTGCTTTGTCAATTCTTGCGGCTCCGGTAAGTGATCATTTACCTGTGTTAATATCTCTTTTTTAAGTGTTGCCTTCTCCTTTTGTGAAAATGTTTTGTTTGATAATGCATGACTGGCTGATGATACACTTGCCCCTGTTGTGCTGAAGTCTTGCTCGAATGGTTATGGAATGAGATTGTTGGATAGATTAAATGATTGCTGATAGACTTTGTAATTTATGTAAATATAAATTTATTTAGTTAATGACATTATTAACCCTTTCTAACCCTAAGGGTTGTACATTATATAAATACTTTTTGTGATTAATAAAATAAACAACAGATTATTGTTACGCCTAAAACGTACTGACTAAGGCAAACCCGCAAGTATACGAGGATCTTGCAATACAATGATAAATAACTAAGGTCGTATCCTCAAAGAAATGATAGGCTAAAAAAACTAATTTTTCACTACTTAATACAAAAAATAAGAACGGCAAAGAAAATGATTAAATTGTGAATTTCAAACGCCAACTAAACTAGTTTCCAATAGCAATAAAATAAACGAACTAACAAGAATGATTTGAAATATGATAATGCAAGATAGCCTAAGGTTCGCAATCCAATTACCAAACTTAAAATTCAAGAACTCTTCTAATTAGCTATGCCAAGAATAACAATTTCAGATAAAACAATTAATTACCTAGGATAAACTAGTCAACACATTCGTAAATCCTATTTCATTAACCATTTAACAAGAATCAAAACTCTTCCTAGAGATAGACAACTCATTCTCTCTAGGTTCTTAACAGAATAAGATTTCGATATAAAACTCTGTCCAACGAATTAAAGTTCAATACCTAATTATAACAAATGGTAGCTAATCACTTGTTAATTAGACAAGTAACTCTTCTGTTAAGAAATAAGGCATAACTAAAAGAAATTGTTCAATCTAATCAAGTATAGCAAAATTCATACAACCCTAGGCTAAGATGAAATTAGTCCACAACAGTGAACTTAATCAAAACAATTGAAATAAACCCAGGAAACTCCATTACAACTGCCTATTTACAAAAGAATTCAAACGAAAATCTTAACAGCTGGGGAAACAAAAGATGGCAGCAGCATATAATGAACCAGAAATGCTATCTCAACAAAGATTTTAAACAAAACATTAACTGAAAAGCTTTACAGACGATTACCAATCAGTTTCGCTAAAAGGTTTTGGTTCTAGTGGGCCTTTTCAGCCAACGAAGGAGCTGTACAACGAACGAAAAGCAGAAATCCAGCAATAATAGGGAGGATGCTGGGCTGGAATGAGGGGCAACTGGCGGCGAACTGAAATGCAGAAGTCTGAGCGGCTCAGCGGTGATGAATAGTGAATGAAGGAGGAGCAGTAACCCACAAGCAAATCTGTTCAAGTACCAATCGACAAAGGAACTTGCTCTGCTAGTGATGGATTCTGGTTATTCCCCTGTTTTGATTTGCTCACGGATGTCTCTGGTTCTCTCTTTTTTCAATTGATAGAATAGAGAAGATGACAATGAAAAATTCTAGTGTCCTTTAATGGTTTAAGGAGAGCTAAGATGAACTGACCCATCCCCCCTGTACCTCTGTCCTTTGCCCTTGATCCCCTTTTCTCTTCTTTTTCGAAGACCCCTTTTTTTCCACGATCCCTACAAAAATCGAGGAAAGCTGTACTGATGTTCAGTTCGTGGAAGTCCTTCTCTGATGGTGGAGGCTAAGTAAAAAGAAGAAGAAAGTGAAGAAATCCTCTTTGAAATCATGTTCCCTTGTACCGATTTTCCATGGCAGACAGTAAGTTCTATCAGGACGATTGCGTCTCCAACATCAAGACTGCAATTCCGGTCACTATTGACATAGAAAATGGCCAATATAACTTCTGGGCTACTCTCCTCCGCATTCGTTGCCGCTCTTGCCTTGTTCTTAATCATCTCACCCTTACATTGGAACCATCTTCTACTATAACGGATCCAACATCCGTCACTATTGAACAAAAATCTGCCCAAGACCTTTGGGATCGTCTTGATGCCATTGTGTTACAATGGATATATGGCACGATTTCTTTTGATTTGCTTAACTCCATTATTGATCCCAATGATAAAGCGGCTCATGCTTGGAACCGTCTTGCCAAATTGTTTCAAGATAACAAAAGTACGAGAGCTGTTCATCTTGAAGATGAGTTCACCCATACTCTTCTCAAAAATTTCCCAAACGTCAATGCTTATTGCAACCGCTTGAAAAGCATCGTTGATCAACTCGCGAATGTAGGTGCTCCTGTCACGGATGAACGTATGGCACTTTGGCTTATGGGGGGCCTAACCGGAGCGTTTAATACCTTTGTGGATGTGCTTCAAAATATGTCACATCTACTATCTTTTGCTAAGGCTCGTTCCATGCTTGCTTTGAATGAAAGTACTAAACTCAAAATGGCAGAGCAAAATTCAAGCTCAGAGTAAGCTTTTGTCTCTAACTCCAACGCCTTCAATAATGTTTCTGCCTCTTTTTCATAGACCCAATCCCAACAGGGTCCTACCTCGAGCAACCACAACAACGGCAACCGCAATAACGGTAGGCGGACTAATTCCCGTGGACGCGGAGGCCATAATCGTGGTGAGCAACGCCATGATCAACAACGGACTGGACAACAGCCCCATCAGGTTCTACAGCCATGGTTTTATCCTCTACAGTAGGCTGGTCCGTGGGCTTCTCAACAATGGACATGCCCTCCTTGCCCCTATCCAACAGGTGCTTGGCAGGCTTCACGCCTACAGCAACAAACAAGGCAGCAGCCTGGTCTTTTGGGACCACACCCACCTCAAGCTTATTATGCTACAACTTCAGCTCCTACTGTTGGTTATGCACCAAATGAAATTGATGCTGCCATGCACACCACAACGCAAAGCCAACCAGATACGAACTGGTACATTGACACCGGTGCAACATCTCACATGACTGCCAACTCAGGTACTCTTTTATCTTATTTTAATTTGAGCAAAGATAATGGCATCATTGTTGGAAATGGCAATATTATTCCCATTTTTTGTTATGGAAATGCATCACTACTTCACACTAATCCACCCCTACATTTATCTAATGTCTTGCATGCCCCTAAGCTCATAAAGAACCTTGTATCTGTTGGCAAATTTACTAATGATAATTTGGTTTCTGTTGAGTTTGATCCCTATGAATTTTCTGTGAAGGATTTACAAACGGGGAGGAAATTACTGAGATGTGAGAGCTCCGGAGATCTCTACCCATTCAATAATTTTCGATCCAACAATTCATTTTCTCCATTAGCTTTGTCTGCTGTTTCTTCAGATTTATGGCATTCTCGTCTAGGACACCTAGGAAATGTCATTCTTACTTCTCTTCGTCGTAGTTGTTTAATTCAATGTAATAAGGCTTGAACTTCTTTTTGTCATTCTTGTCCACTTGGGAAACATATTAAATTACCTTTTTATAATTCTGTCTCTTTTACAAACATGCCTTTTGACGTTGTTCACAGTGATCTATGGACTTCTCCAGTTCCAAGTTCATCAGGTCATCTTTACTATGCTCTATTTCTTGATAATTATAGCAATTTTCTGTGGACTTTTCCATTAGCTAAAAAGTCACAAGTTCATTCTATATTTCTTTCATTTAGAGCATATATCAAAACTCAATTTAAAAGAGAAATAAAACAATTTCAGTGTGACAATGGTCGTGAATATGATAATGGTGAATTTTGAAAATTTTGTGAATTAAATGGCATGCATTTTCGTTTTTCCTGTCCTTACACTTCTCCCCAAAATGGTAAAACAGAACGAAAAATTAAAACAATAAATAATATGATTCGCACTCTTCTTGCTCATGCCTTTTTACCTTTTTATTTTTGGCATCATGCTCTTGAGATGGCAACGTACCTTCTTAACATTCTTCCTTCTAAACTTTTGGGTTACAAATCTCCTACTCAAATCCTTTATCAAAAGACACCTACCTATTCTCATTTTCGTGTGTTTGGCTGTCTTTATTTTCCTCTTTTTCCCTTTACTACAATTAATAAATTTCAAGCTCGTTCTACACCGTGTGTATTTTTAGGCTACCCCTTTAATTATCGGGGATACAAATGCTATGACATCTCTAGCCGAAAAATATTCATTTCCCGACATGTTCTTTTCGATAAAAATCAGTTTTTGTCTCTAAAATTCACAATTCCACTCTTGCAAATTATGAATTTTTAGATGAGAGTCTCTCTCCTAGTATTTTGCATTATTTCAATAGTCCAGCTCCACAGCCTCCTTCTGCAAATCCTACTCAGCAGCCCGTCACCATTTTTAGGCCTATTAGTCCTCCCACTAGCCTACACCCGCAACTGCCCCATTCTCCTCTCTCACTTGGACCATCTACTATACGGTCTTCCCTACCTTCCCTTCGTGAAACTCAACTGCCACAACCTACTACTGCTCTTCCATACACACCACCACACCGCAGATCAGACCTACAACCAGCCCCAAGACTTACTTCTCCTCCTCAAACCCATCGCATGGTAACGAGAAGCCAGCATGGGATTTTCAAACCAAATTAAAAATTATCACAATTTGAGTGCTACCACAACCCCTACTATTTCTCCTATACCTCGCAACCCTGTGAGTGCACTTCATGATCCAAATTGGTATGCTGCCATGTTAGATGAATTCAATGCTCTTATTAAGAATAAGACGTGGGAACTAGTACCTCGTCCATCTGATATTAATGTAATTCGGTCTATGTAGATCTTTAGACATAAAAAGAAATCTGATGGTTCTTTTGAGAGGCTTTCAAATTGGTATGCTGCCATGTTAGATGAATTCAATGCTCTTATTAAGAATAAGATGTGAGAACTAGTACCTCGTCCATCTGATATTAATGTAATTCGGTCTATGTGGATCTTTAGACATAAAAAGAAATCTGATGGTTCTTTTGAGAGGCATAAAGCTCATCTTGTAGGTGATGGCAGGTCTCAAAGAGCAGGTGTTGATTGTGATGAAACATTCAGTCCAGTTGAGAAGCCGGCAACTATACGAACAGTATTGAGTAATGCTTTGTCCAACTCTTGCACAATACATCAATTGGATGTGAAGAATGCTTTCTTGCATGGACATATGAGTGAAACAGTTTATATGCATCAACCATTGGGGTTTAAAGATCCCAAATTTCCCAATCATGTCTGTCTACTGAAGAAATCTCTATATGGTCTCAAACAAGCACCACGTGCTTGGTATCAGCGATTTGCAAAGTTTGTTGCTACAATAGGTTTTCGACATAGTACTTCTGACCATTCTTTGTTCATTTACAGGCAAGGATCTGATACTGCTTATATTCTTCTGTATGTAGATGACATAATTCTTACCACATCTTCAGTTGCTCTCCGTGTCTCTATAATGGCCCGACTCAGCTCTGAATTTGCAATGAAGGACCTGGGTCCCTTGAGTTATTTTCTTAGCATTGCAGTTACCAGACATTCACATGGTCTTTTTCTTTCTCAAATGAAATATGCGGCGGATATACTAGAAAGAGCAAGTATGTCAGATTGCAAGCCTTCCTCTACACCTGTCGACACCAAAAGCAAGTTTAGTGCCTCTATTGGTCTTTCCTATAAAGATCCAACTAAGTACTGCCAACTAGCTGAAGCCCTTCAATACCTTACTTTCACAAGACCTGATATATCTTATGCTGTTCAACAAGTTTGTTTGCACATGCACGATCCAAAGATTGAACACATGAATGCTCTAAAACGCATTTTACGATACATAAAAGGCACTCTTCATTATGGTTTGCATCTGTATAAAACCACATTTGACTCTCTTACCTCTTATACGGATGCGGATTAGGGTGGTTTTCCGGACACCCGGCGTTCTACTTTTGGATATTGTGTATTTTTAGGTGACAACTTGATTTCTTGGTCGTCTAAACGGCAACCTACCTTGTCAAAGTCCAGTGCTGAGGCCGAGTATCGAGGGGTTGCAAATGTTGTCTCTGAGTCTTGTTGGATCCGAAATTTGCTACTTGAACTTCATTGTCCGATCCACAAGGAAACTCTTGTCTATTGTGATAATGTTAGTGCAATTTATCTATCCATCAATCCTGTTCAACATTAGTGCACTAAACACATAGAGATGGACATTCATTTTGTTCGTGAAAAGGTGCAACGTGGAGAGGTCCGTGTTCTTCATGTTCCGTCCCGCTATCAAATAGCAGATATCTTCACAAAAGGACTTACACGTGTGTTATTTGATGATTTTCGAGACAGTCTTAGCGTCCGGCAGCCTTCCGCTTCCACTGCGGGGGTGTGATAGACTTTGTAATTTATGTAAATATAAATTTATTTAGTTAATGACATTATTAACCCTTTCTAACCCTAAGGACTGTACATTGTATAAATAATCTTTGTGATTAATAGAATAAACAACATATTATATTCTTATAATTGCGTTTCTGCAGTATCGGAATGGGGTGGTAATCGTAATCAGGAATTCTGGCATAGGAAACGTTTTCTTGAGAGACAATTACGAAATGGTTTTGATGTTCTTCCTGAATCTGTCTTTCTTCGGTTAAGGAATGAATGGGGAGCTTTGTTGGAACAAGAAGATACTTGTTCAAAGCAACGAGTGAAACAATACTGGCTCCAATTTGGCGATCAAAATTCCAAGTTTTTCATTCTTTGATTAAGACTCGAAACTGGCAGAATTGAACTGCAGAGACATTCCTCTGGTGTTTAGGTGGAGAGAAAATCGGATCTCCATTCTCACATTTTAGATTTCTTTTGGGGTGTTTATTCTGCATCTACTTTTAAGTTTCAACGTCTAATCAGCTTGGTGGTTTCAAAAGTTACTGCTGTGCAGAATGCATCCTTATTGGCCCCTTTCCAGATTGATGAATTCCGTAAGGTGCTTTTCTCTATGCGTCCGGATAATGCACCAAGTCTCAATGTGCTGAATGCAGTTTTTTTTTCTCAAAAGTTTTGGCCGGTTATTGGCCAAGATGTGTTCCACTACTGTGTGCTCTGGTTACTACAAGGCTTTTTTCCCATTGGCTTTAACTGAAGCTCTGGTGACTCTCATCCCCAAGGCGTGTGCTTGTCAAGCACTTTGCGTTCTGGTTTGTGTTGGTTGGAGGCTATGTCATCTACTCCAGGTTGTGTTTTTTCTGATTGTCAAGCACTTGTTCGTTTGCTTTCCGCTGATGTTGTTGATTTGTCCCCGTTGGGTCTTGTTGTTAGGGATCGTGTTGCTATATTAGCTCGGCAACCTACTATTTATGTTTGATGGATTCGTCGTCAGGCTAATAAGGCACACGTATTTTAACTAGGGAGTATATGAACTTTGACCTCCTGTGTATGGGGAATCAGTTTCTGCAAGTTTATTTTCTCTATATCATGGAATATAAGCCTTAGCTTATTTTATATATATATATATATATATAACATAACTCATTTTTCGCGAGTTCAGAACATGACCTAGTTAAGTGATAAGTGACTTTTTTTTATTTTCTGTTAAATCAATGTTGGATACCATCACCTATTATTTATAATTAATAAGAAAGTAGTATTCAAATTGAGGGGGGAAAGTAGATTTATCTGTCACAAGCAAATCCATTCTTACCCTTTTCAATTGTTTTATATTTTACCATACTTTTTTTTTACGAAAAATTAAATTTTTTAGTTAAATAATTAAGATTCAAATCCTTTGCCTCAAGCTAAAGAGGTGTATCACTCTAACTATTAGAGCTAGAGATTATTTGCATATTTTACTATACTCAGGCAAATTCAATTATTTTTTAAGGGATGTAAAGAAGGGCATGGAGATCCAATGTAAAGAGCCTGACAGTTTAGTCTTCAAAGTCCTTAAAGCAAAGTATTTCCCAGATGTAGATCCAATGTTGGCAAAGCTTCGTAATGGTCCCTCATACCTTTGGAGAAGTCTCTTTGCTAGTAGAAGGGTTGTTCAAGAGGGTTGCTTATGGAGAGTTGGAGATGGTTTAGGGATTGACGTATTCGCAGACAAATGGGTTAGATCTCTTCCTGGCTGCAAAGTTCCAGTTCCCGAAGGATTTTCACCTAATCAAGTTGCTGTTTCGGATTTGATGCTCTCAGATAGCCGCAGATGGGACATTAATCTTATTTTTGATTTGTTTGATTCTGAAATTGCTAATGCTATAATTAATGTCCCTATTTCCAGGTTTTGCGAACAGGATGTCTTGATATGGGAGGACTCTTCCACTGGAGTTTTTTCCAGTAAAATCAGCATATATTGTGGCCCGTTCTGTTCTAGGTAAAGACAATGCTACACGGAGCTCTCGCCGCAAGATTTGGGATGTTATCTGGACATCTAGATCAAGTCCTCGTGTAAAGATATTTCTCTGGAGAGTGATTCACAAC
>CATIWJ010106900.1:0-12297 GCA_949640765.1 Croton laevigatus
AGCAAAAGTTATGGCCGAAATAGTGGCCGGCGTGCAGGCTGTTATGACCAGTTAGGCTAACATAATAGACCGAAATTCAAGCAATTACTTGATTATGATAGAGACTGAATTTGAAGAAGTGTAAAACATAAAATATATAGGTTTATATGTCTAGTTTATTCCTGTAAGGCAGTTTTGGCAGAAAGCACATGTGTAGGAAGTTATACCCAAATAACTGAAGGGTGTGCTCTGAACACATCCAGAATTAGGGGTGAGCTTTAGATGTTAATTTTAATAAGTTAACAACATAGTTTGAAGTAGAAGTAAAAATGCAAAGTTGTTCCCCTGTATATTAGTAAACTTTAGAGATTAGAATTAACTCAATTAGACAAGTAATGAAAAAGTTATAGTTGAATTAATAATAGGTGTGCATACTGGAATTTAAGTCTAGGCAGAACAAGACTCATAACTTAGGCTCACAATATGAATGCGTTATGAACATAATTTGACATTGTGATAGAAGACAATATTGTGTCCATATGTGTTAGCTAACTAGTGAATTAAGAATCGTTTCATTTAGACCTTAAATGAAAGAGTTATGACTAAGTTAATAGGTTGTGCGCAAGGAGAATTTGACAAGCAGAAGAGTCGGAATTAAAATCGCATCGGAAATTATGCGTAGCTTAATTAAATCTGAAATTTATGTGAATGATAACCTTATGTGTTAAGGTTAAACAAAGTCAAGAACTAACATAATTGGAGTTGTATAAACGAAGTTATAATAAATTAACGGAATATGTGCAAATGGAAATAAATAAGCGACAAAGGGGAAAATAATGACCATTTGAGATTTTATGTTGTGTGTTGATTATAGAAGTGTGAAATTGATTTAAACTCTATATGAGAGTGAGGGTATAAGGAGGTTGCCAAAGTGTTTGTGGGAATTTTATGCAGGAGTCAGTGAATAATCACTGTTATTCACAGATATTTGAATGTGATACGGAATTCTGACGAAATTTCCGTAAAATCAAGAGCATAAGATGGCTATGTATAAATGAATTACGTAAAATTATTTATGAGTCATAACGTTCTGTTTGGGCCTCGTCAGCTTAGAGAAAATGTTATGTTTACAACTTAAGATGTCAGATAAACTATAGGATATAGATTATGCATATTTTTACGAAAAGTACTTATAGTCGTAAAATCGAAAAATACGATTCACTTAGTAAAATACTATTTATTTGGTAAATTACTATTCATTTGGTCAACTTTCAAGAACGAAAATATATAAGATATATATGTGGAAAAATTATCCGGTAACATCAGAAAACTAAGTAAAAGCAAGAGAAAGAATTATAAGTACTTATTAGATGGGCGTAAACATGTATCATAAATACGTCATGAAAAAGGTTAAAATATAAATTAAGCATATTTTGAATATATAATTAACACGTAATAAAGCATCGTAGTGAATGAAAGACTAAATAGAAGTTCAATGGTACTTGCTAAGTTAGATTTGCGAGGAAAGATGCGAATAGACAGAGGACACGAAATGCAGTCGACAAGTAAATTGACAAGTGATTCTCTAGTTTTTTACTGTGTTACAATTTTTGTATTGAGATTTATGGGCCATATAGATTAATATTTAAGGATAGATATTACCTTCCTTTTTCCCTTTTTCAAATAAATTGAAATGATTGAAGTTCTTCTATTTAGAATTGTCTTAGGTTTAATTCCTATTACTTTGGCCGGTTATTCGTAACTGCATATTTACAATACAGACGCGGTGATCAATTTGACCTTTGATTAATTAACCGCTAAGTCAGGTTCGGTACTTTGCTTTTATTTATTGCATTTATATGTATATATGCAATGATGTGAACATGTGATACTTTGTTTGCAATGCTGTGCTATTGTTTGACATACGTGCTATCTGTTAATAATTAATATATTAAATTAGACTAAGTGAAAGTAAAGTACCCACTAAGTATAATGCTTAGCAAATTTAGTGTCTGCTAAACTTGTAGGTTACGGAAAAACAAGCTAAGGATCAAAGTAATCCAAGTAGAGTCAGGCTCACCAGAACACATAGTTCGGCATATACTGCAGAATACAAGTCAAAGAACTAGAGAAGACTACCGTATTACTGGAAAAGATAGAAAATTTTTATTATTCAATTTTGTAATTGTAAACTTATTGTAATCAATTGTAAACTATGTTCTGTATACCATGTAATGTTAGTGGTAGCACACTTTAGCTCGACTATAAACTAGTCGGGTTAAGGGGTGTCACATTGAGCATTTCACAGTGCACATTCTTGTCCTCACTACTGATGGGGTAGCCTTTTCTACTTGCCTGACTCTTCTATTTTTAGGTTTGCTAGGTTGTCTTTTCATCCTAGGAGGCAGGAGGTAGTGTCTTGGTTCAATGGGATGGAAATCCACTTTAGGTATTGGGTGAATGACATTGTTATATGTCATTGCATACTTGGCTACAGTAAATGCTTCATGATAATAGGGCTCTAGACTGTCTCTTTTGTAACCTATAGCTAAACATGCATGTTTGTATGGTAGGCCACTTATCTCCCACCAACCATATGAACAAGTTAATTTACCCAAATTCACAGCAAATTAAAATCTCCCCTCCAAAACCTCATACTCATCAGACCTTACAGGCTGGATCCTAAACTTCCTACTTTGCTTTATCAAAATAGATAGATCATGTAAAGCTTTTGGTGTAACATCCCGTTCCTTGATTAGTTAGTAATTATGAGATTAGTCGTAGCTAATAATGATTTTGTAGGAGTTCTGGGTCCCGAGGCGTAGGAACATCGAAATCAACCTCGGAATAAGTGCTAGCGTTGGCTAGACTTGAGGTAAATTATTTAAGCATCTATTTTATATTGTTATAGTAGTATTATTAGATGGCTAATAGATAGTGGTGGGCTAAAGTGAAGATGGGCCATCTCGATTAAAACATAAGGAGCGATGATTTGGATAATGGGCTAAGACCCATCTAAAACTTAAGCCCATTGACATGAGTATAAATACTCCAAATATCTTCCTATCTACACTACCTTAGAACCTTCTTTCTTCCTCCTTCTTAGCCGTCCCCCTCCCCATTCTCCTTCTTCCTCTCATTTTTTTTTAATATCTCCTATCTCCATCACTAAATTTAACCTCTTCTTCCATCTTAGCCGACCCATCTTCAAGATTAAGGGGAGATTTACGAGTTCCAACACTTAAGGAAAGCTAAGATCTAAGGTAAGTTAGAAACCCTAGTCTTGTATTTTGTTGAAACTAAAGATTTGTGTAGAGTTAAGGGAGAACTAGCAAGATCTTTTTAGATATGAGTACATTAAGTAATTATTAGTAAAGATTTAGAGATTTATAGAAACCCTAAGAAGGGATAGTTTGGGTTTGAGTTCATTCTCTTAATAGAAACTAAAACATGTTTGTATTATAGGTGATTTAGAGAATAGAGCTAAAGAGAAGGGCAAAGAAGTTGCCTAGCTTTGTGGAAGACTCCATTTTTAAGGTTTGATGCTTTAACCAATTCTTTATCTACTTTGATTTTTTATTTCCCTTGAAAATTGATTATTGCTTGAATTTGGGTTTTGAATACCGATGTGTTTCTTTCTTGAAATTTATTCTTACCTTGAACCCTATAAAATACAATTTATGTTGCCTTGATTATGAGTATTTGGTTTGGGTTTTGATTTGAAGAGACATTTGAAAAATGAAAAGAAAAGTTGTTTGATCACACAAGTGTCGAGCTCGCGACCGTTACACACCCGTGTGGTTGTTGCGCTCACGACTACCATATGGAGAATCAGGAGGATTTTGAGACTTTCATCGTGTATGCGATGGTCACACTCCGTGTGGTTGTCGCGCTCGTGACCGCTTATTTTCTTATCCCGTTCGCGATTGTCACATACCCTGTGGTGGTCGCATTCGCGAAGGAAACACGCAAGAGAGGCCTCGCGCTATCGACATATGTACTGCACACGAAGGTCACGACATTTTCAAAGATTTTCAAATGCATTTTATGGAACTTAAATGAAAAGGAGTTTTGGTCCGGATATTTACATTGAACAATTGATAATGAACATAGAAGACAATAATTTGGATTAAAAGTTGATAAGATATGGAATTCGAGAAATGAAAAGAAATTTGTATATGATTATAAATGATTATTTGGTTTAATGCTCATGTGGCTTGCTTTAAAACGCTAGTAATAAGAATACGATGCATCGTAGGGTTAAGAACCACGGTAATGATAATGATATTGATGAGATACATGAAACGAAATGTGAAAAACCATATTGGCATTATAGTCTATAAATGGCTATATGGAATACGTGTTGGAAAAGGAAAAGAATGAGAATATATAATCTATGGTATTGGTGTATTAGTCTATAAATGGCTATACGGGATATGCATAGGGCCTCGATTCTTATCGTCGAGTTCTTTTGAGTGCCACTAGAGCTAAAATGTGTATTATATGGATGTTTGATGGTTTCAAATTGTACTTATTTGATCTCTTTATACAAACGCTTGTTATGTGCTATTTAAATGTTTTGAAATGTCTTTATAAATATTGTTTTCAACTTCAGTTAAAGCATCCACTGAGTAAAGTTTGCTCAGTGAGTTTACCTGTTTAAACTTGTAGGTTGAGGAATAGTAGATAGAATTCTATCGCAGCCAGCCGTCCTCAGTAGCAACTTTATCAATCTTTTGGTATATTATTATTTTGTAATAGCTAGCCTTGGCATGTACATAAATTTTCTAAGGATGATTATATTTTTGTAATTATATTTTGTAATCAGAACTAAGAATATTATGTAGTGATGAGTTGTATTAGTTTTTTGGTAGATTAGTTATGAATGTTTGTGGTCACATTATGCATGTATTAATATATTGAAGTGCGTGTATGA
Source organism: Croton laevigatus (assembly GCA_949640765.1). Classification (NCBI taxonomy): domain Eukaryota; kingdom Viridiplantae; phylum Streptophyta; class Magnoliopsida; order Malpighiales; family Euphorbiaceae; genus Croton; species Croton laevigatus. The sequence goes on from CATIWJ010106900.1 coordinate 4,916, forward strand.
TGGTTAAACGGAGGAGGTTATATGCTCCAAGTTTAAATGGTTATCATCACCAATGCATTGATGTAAGTAGTCTATAAAAAAAACTCCAAGTTTTTATGCTCTCAACTTCCACAACAACCATTTAATTGGCAAAACACCCATATTTCCATCAATTGCAATAGTACACAAAAAATTCCACCAAATGGACCTTTTAGATGGCACCCATCAAGTTCAATAAATGGCTTACACCTAGTTAAGAAACTATCCCTTAATGCCTTATAACACATAAACAGTCTCTTGAAAGTTTTTGTTTCTTCTAATTCTTGTCTTGGCTCTGATTGTAATTTAATAATGGTTCAAGAATTGTGTTTCCTAACTGCCTCAATGTATCTAAATAAATCGTTGTAGCTATCCTTGAAAGAGCCATCAATCATTGCCCTTGCTTCACTCCTAGCCCTATATAATTGCCACTTTAGAGGTGTAATGCCTCATTTGCTTGTGATGCTCATGTTGATGTCTGCTTATAGGTGCTCCATTAACTTACTTGTTACCCATTTAGTGGTTGCATTTGAATTGTGATCACCTACTCTGATGCAAGTATGTTAATGTGGCAAAGTCTTCACCACGAAAGTGACATCATCAGCTAAGATTGCACAATGTATTCTCCATTTACATGGAGAAGTCCCACAGACAAACTTGATCCTAGTAGAGTTACTATACTCCCATTTAATGTCAAACCCCTACTTCATAACATAGTTTTTAATGTCAAACCAATACATAACTCAAATTCTCCATTTCCAAGGTTAGCATACCTATTTTGATACAACTTCTTGAATGGTTGTTTATTATCCCTTCTCATTCTTCTCTTTATGATTTCATCTTCTTCTTCAGTATCAATGTCATCCATTTCCCTATGATCTCTATCTCCAACATCACTCAATCCATCCTCATCATCATCTATCAGGTTAAGTCCATCATCATCACACATCATATCTTCATCAACCCCTTGGAAATCAGTGTGAATCTAATCACTCTTACTGTCAGTAAATTTGTAATACTTATCACTGCTGTCATCAGAATCAATATTTTCGTTATCACTCTTAGAATGTTCTACATTTGTAAAATTATATGGTCTGCTCCTACAAGGTATCTTTCATTTATTAACCTTAACCTCTGCATCCTTCACCTTTTCATTTTGAGCTTTAAGCAATTTTTTATCTCCATTTGATCCCCAAAACCTACCAGCATTGTCCTCTTGTAGCAGGGTATCCCAAATCCTAGAGCCTCATACATGAACTTTAACTTAATTTTTTAATTTGATGCTTTGTGATTCAGCAGCTACTTGTTTGTTCAAGGCATTTAAATTAGCCATTAATGGGTTATTCGTAAGTGGATTAGGTTGTTTTTTATGTTTAGTAAGGATTGGGTTGTGGGTTGTGTGCTAGAGATGGGTTGGGATATGGGCAGTGGGTTAAATACTAGGTTAGATAATGGGTTGGCTTTTGGGTTGCATAATGGGTTAGATATTAGGTTGGGTTATCGGTTGTCGTGGGTTTGGATGATAGGTTGGGCTGCCATTAGGTTCATTAATTACTTGGCTCACAAACTAGTCTGGTTCCACAACTTCACCCTTATCATATTCACCACCAACCTCTACATGCAAATCAAAGGCATTGTGATCACCAGCTTCCTCTTTCTCTGCCCCTATACCTTCCTCCATTCCAGCAGCATCGGTTTTTGTAACAAAACTGACAGGGACATCCTTCAGCCTTCTTATGTAATCATTGATTTCACCATCATTAAAAACCTCCCATATCAACTCAATATCTAAATCACATTGCACCCTCCATATTGTACCACATAGAATATCAAGGGAATCAGTCCCAATATAAAATGCCTCCTTAATGTCATCTACCATTTTTCGATAAGTATACCCTTGATGTTGAACACTAATTGTTTTAACAGCACTATTAAATGTTAGATGCAAAGTAAATGTTGCAAGAAGATCCATCTGTCATAGGGATATTAAAAAATGTCAAACCAAACCCTAACTATACTAAACCCAAGACACTAAATCAAATAAAACCATAACTATAAATCAAAGAAAACCCTAACTCTAATTCAGAGATGAAATTTCTAGGGTTTATTGAAGCAATTACATAGGATTTATATAGAAGAAAAGAAATTCCACATTATTCATAACACATAAACTCCATTTGAAAAAAAAAGGAAAAACAATTAGTACTTACAGTTTAATGGCTGGATGAGGATAGCAAATGAAACCCTCCTTTCTCCACAGAAATTGTAAAATTATCTTCATTATTCGAAATAGAGATGGAAATTCAGAGTTCCTTTGAAAGAGAGAGAGAGAGTTAGCATAGAGAGAGAACAATGGGTGCTGTTCAATAGGGACCAGTACCTCGTTCTAATGAGGGCTTTCTTGTCTTTTCCCCTTAGATTAACGGAAAATTTCGAAAACTAACAACGCGGTGGTATATTAGTAATTTAGGCCAAATGTATTGGCTATGAGAGCAATTTTGTCAAACAGTTATGCTAAAATCATCAATATGCCAAACCTTAATGGTAAAATAGTAATTTTCCCATATTTGTTCCCAATTTACCCGAATATTCCTTTCTTCTTAACTTTCTTCCTTTATTATTTCTCAACATTTATTTCCAATCTTTATCTTATATTCCTAAATTGGAATTGACTTTATCATAAGTATTTTATTTTTGAATTTACCAGCTTACTATTTAAATAATTCATTAATAATTAATGATTAAATATTTCAAATTTTGTACTCATATACTTAATGGTTCTTATAAATTTTTTGTATACCATCATAAATTCCTTATTAATAATTCATTATTCCTTTCCATACTCAGGTTTTCGAGTTTATGGATTTTGGGTCGTGACAAATTGTAACACCTCTTAACCTGACTATTTTCTAACCAAGTTAAGTGTGCCACAACTAATACCACATGGTATCTAAATGTAACACCCCATCTCGGCTTACGAAAAGCTGCAATGGAATGTCACGCTCCAATGGACATAATAATTAAAATTAACTAATTTAAACTTAATATTTTCTTTTACGAAAAGCCGCGACAGAATGTCACACTCCAATGGACATAATATTTAAAATTAACTATTTTGAATTTAATATCTATTCACTTAACATTATTAAGCTTACAGCGTTCGTGGGTTAACTACTAAATTTACATATTACTTACATAAAGTCATAATATATACATACCAAACTATACTACAACTGTACAAAAATATTACACAATACCAAAATCAATAATTCAAAATCACCTTCTGATTTGACCTCTGATGAATGACAGATCAGCATACACTTCTTACTAGCTAAACCTTAATCTTGCAAGTTGTAGCATATAACTCGCTGAACTTGACTGCCTAGTGGGTACTTTATTTATTTAACAAAATTTAACAAAATAAAAAATTCAACTCCATTTAATCACATCAAATATTATTTACTGCTATAACAATTTATATACCAATAGGTTTTCTTTTTGTTTAATGTCTGTCTTTTTTTTTTCTTATAATATACAAACTGTATTTTTCCGAATTCTGATCACAGATTTATTGTTACTTACTCATTTGTAATGTTCTCGCTCTATAAAGTATTTCGGTAGACTAATAAAGGTAAGACAATTTTAACTTCGGAACATAAGTTCCTGATTCTCCGGAACGTAAGTTCCTGTATGGTTTGGACATTGATCCCTTGAATATGCAGCTGTTAGTATAATATCATACTCCTATCATTATCAGAACTATCCCGACCACTAAGTAGAGCTTGTAGTTAACTTAATAAATTATGATTTAGTTCCAACTCTTAATGTTAATTTCACATTTACTATAAGTCAACTTATTATTTTACTACCTAATAAATTCATCAATGCAATATTAATATCTCAATACAATTAATAAAAATATCATAGGCATTTAAAACAATAAAATTCATAAATATAACTCGGACGTACGTTCAAGTATCCAACGTAGTCAAATACTTAAAGTACCAAACCTGTTTATTTGGTCCGCTAATGGCTAAACTTCTGTAAATCCTTTGTTTCCTCCTTTTCTCCTTAGTCCAGACCTTTAAATATTACAAACCCCCTGAATAATTACAGATAAGCCCCTAAACTTATTTTAGTATTACAACTATGCCCTTCCAAATTGCTTTAATTATAAATTGAATATATTTTATAAAAATAATTAGATAAGGTGTGTTAATTAATTATGAAAATATTTTAATTTGGTTAATTATACGATTAACACAAGATAAATTAATTTTTAGCATCAAGTGACTACTTAATTTAGTAAATTGAGTGGATTAGGAAAATGTTGAATGACTATGTGAGTATGTTTAATGTACATATTAAATAATTGATGTGGTTTATAAGTCGGACAATAAGAATTAAATTAGGAAGACATTATGGAAAAGTTTACATATGTACGAAAAATTTATATGTTAAATTAAATGATAGTGGCTAAGCAATATTTTAATATAAGTATTCAAATAAAAATAAAATTTGAACTAGTTGTTGAATTCGTAAGGTAATAACTAAGAGAGAAATTATACATAATTAATTAAAGAATATCATAAACATTAATTGGAGCATAGAATAAGTTAGTATATAATACATAATAGCATAGTTAGTAGAAAATATTAAAGAAATTATTAGAACAAGGAATTAATTTAAATTGTGATGTGTTAGAATGGATACTAGCGGAATTTAGTCTGAGATAAGGACATGTAGGAGAAGGACAGGTACAGCGAAAAAAGTTAGGTTTGGTACTTTACTCTTGTTTAACTATATTTGAATGCATAAGTCATGAAATATGTTGCTGTGATGTTGTGTTGTTGTTGTTTGCTAAAATGTATGTGCTATATGAAATGGTACGTGATATTGCATAAATGAGTGTAAAATACCCACTAAGCATAATGCTTAACAAATTTAATTGTTGCAAAACTTATAGGTCATGGAAAGTCATGAAGAAAACCGGAGCAGTCAAATAACATCAGGTTCACCAGAGCACTTAGAATGGCATATACTGTAGAAAGAAAAGTCAAGCGTCAGAAAGAGCATCAGAATAAGGAAAAAGAAATTTCTAAAGTAATGTTTTGAATACCATGCAGCATACTTAGCTTGGCTAATAGTAGTCAAGTTAAAGGGTGTTATATTGTACCTATTTTGTACATATTTTTTACAATTCCAAATACATAAAAAAATTCTTCCATATTGTTAAATACACCAAAATCAGCCATTCTTTGTTGAGGCTGCATTATATTAAGCCAATATACAAAATAGTTGTAAAAAATGCAAAACTTAATCAATAATTAAAAAAATAGCCTCTAATTAAAAATTAAAGAAACAAAAAGCAATATTAAGCAAAAACAATACAACAACAATCCAACATATTTTAACAAAAAAAAAAAGGGAAAAGAAAACATAGCAAAAAAAAAAAGAAGAATATTCAACAACAGTACAACAACTATTCAACATATTTCAAACAAAAACAAAAAAGGAAAATCAAATATAGAAAAGAAATAAAGCAAAATATTCAACAACAGTACAACATGTTTTTACCAAAAAGAAAATTGAAAATAAAAAATAGTTGTAAAACAGATAAATATTCAACAACAGTGCAACTATCTAACATAATTTCACAAAAAAAAAAGTACAGTTGAAAAATAGAAAAATATTCAATAATGGTATAATAACTGTCCAATATGTTTTCATCAAAAATAAAAATAAAAATAAAATAAAAATATTAGAAAAAACTGTAACACCCCTTGACCCGACTATTTCTAGCCGAACCAAGTTGTGCCAAATTACATATTACATGGTAAATAGAATATAATGTACAAATATTACAATAAGGGTACAATTTTTTTTTCGTATATACTCTAAATCTTCAGGGTTTGTTTTGATCTTCACAGTATATGCCAACTAAGTTTTGTGCAAACTGTCTAGTCCCAGTCTACCCATGCTAAATCTTCGGAGACCTACAAGTTTAGAATGAACCAAACTTGCTGAGCGATGACGCTCAGTAGATACTTTAACTATGATAAATAAAAACAATTATAATGCACATGCTAAAATATCAATTTACACTTTATTTCAAAATATTCAATAAATCAAAAACATATTCTCAATATTTCAAATAATATATAATTTAATCAAAACTGTAGTCAGATTAATAAGTAAGCCAAATAAAATACTTTTGAACTTATTTCGTTATCTAAATTTTGCTCTACTAGGTATTTGGGTGAACTTAGGGATAAAGCTACTGTATTTATTTTTGCAGTCTCGGATGACTCTAGACCGTAGCTGGAGCCGGAGTATCCTATTTTGACCAAAGTCAATTTTATTTAACGGCCGAATCCAAAGTTATTCAATCTTTTTTCACCCAAAAATCTAAACTGGGTGGTTCGCAGTATTGCTCAGTATATGATGCATCATACCCTTATCACACTAGTTCAACTTAGCCTAAGTAGAGCACAAAATATTTAATGAACAAAAGAGAATCTATTTGAAATCTGAGTACTGAATTTTACTGTCTTTATCGATTACTGAATTCAAAAATAAACTGTATCAAAGTAAATTTCATCATAAAATTTCACATTCAAAATCAACATATTCATCATAATTTTTCCCAAAATACATTCACATCAAATGCTAATTTCAAAGTTAATAATTCATTATATTTTCAAAATGCATTATTTGTCGCAAATTATTATTTTTATGAAAAATATACTTGAACTCAAATTTGCTATATTCTCTAACGAAAATAATTTAATCTTTAAAATAGAATATACTCTTATAAATCTTTTAAATATTTATTTCTAAATTAATACTTTTCTTTACATTAATTATCTTTCCATAAATATTTTCAATTCGATATTAATTTCATAATATTTATTAAAAACTCTTCCATAAAAATACTTTTCTAAGATTCTATAGATACATTATTTTGTTTTATCTTTTTTTCCAAAATAAACTTAGATAATTTTTAGTAATATTTGTTTGTAACAAAATAATACTTTTAGAAATAACTTGATTAAATAGAATATGGTGAAATGCTAACTTACAAATACTTGTTAAAAAACACAATTTATATACTTGTATATATATTTATTTACTCATATAAAATTAACTGTATTAAATATATTTACTTTAATAAAATAACCGTATTAAAAATTAACTTAATTAACCTTAGTTTGAAATCATCTATATTTATTTATTTATTTCCTGAATACTTGTATGAAAATAATAATAATGGTGTTCGTTTAAAGATAATATTTTCTTATACTATTTCAAAATTAATTTAAATAGTTATTTGATAAATAGTAATTTGTAAAGTAAATAATTAA
>CATIWJ010106940.1:0-10583 GCA_949640765.1 Croton laevigatus
ATATATATATTAATTATTGAATATTACCAATTATATTTTTTTTATGCATCCACCACTTATTTGATTTTAGTTTAGGAAAATGTATAATGAAACAAATATTTCAATCACGTAATATATTAACATTCCCATTTTTCATTCATAATTGAACCGCAGATAAATATGATAATAAAAAAATAATAATAATATATTTAAATAAGATAACAACAAGTCGTAAAAAAGATAACAATAAATATCTAAAACGAGCATAAATATTTTTATAAAACTATTAAATTAATTAATTTATGTAATATATTATTTTAATTTTTTATCAAATTTACTAGTATTAGTTTATCACTTATAAAACATATTATTTTAATTATTAACAATCACAAAATTTAAGTAATCTTATAGTTAAAATTATTATAAAACAAAATATTTGTATATTTAATAAATTTAATTAAATAAAAATTATAAAATTGACTATCAATTTTCTAAAATAAAAATAATTGTACAAATAAACAAATTTATTTTGGAAAATTTTATTTTTAAAAAATCTAAAAATTTAATTACATTCATATAATTAATAATATTTTAAAATTTTTTTAATTAATAGTACTGAGACAAAAATTTATTATTATATATATATTTTATTACTATAAATCTATAATTAATCAAATCAACTATAGCTTCAATAATAAAAATATAAAATGAGTTAATGATTATTTTTACAGTTTTGTTAATCAATAGTACTCAAATAAGAATTTATTATTTTTATATACGTTTTATTACTATTAGTGTAATTAATCAAATCAATCATAATATCAATAACGAAAATATAAAATAGGTGAAATGAGTTAACCTGTACAATGCATGGTAAGAAAAACTAATTATTATAATGTCCTTAATGAGATTTCATGACAACATGTTATCAACTATAAATCATAATAAAAGTTGACTAATTGGTTATAATAAAAGTTTACTAATTGGTTAATTTTTCTGTGAGAATATTAAGGATAATTCATTAAGTTGTCTTAAAAAATGATTTTTTTTTTGTTTTCCATATAAATTATAAATTGGAGGGAAGTACTAGATTTATTAACAAGTTGCCAAGAACCATATGAACTAACTTAAATAAACTTAAAATTAAAATTTTCAAAATTATTTTCTTGTTTATTGGTTCGAAAATTTTAAAAGATTTCATTATCAATTTAGTTTACATTCTGAAAATTTAAATTATTAAATTTAATTGGTAAAAGAATGTAAATATAAAAATTATAATTGACTATTATTATTGTAAAATTACAAACCAGTTGTGCACATAGACAATAATTACGCTTAATCTAATAATTCGTTTAAGTTCAAGAAATAAATTAGCAAATAAATTTTAATTTACCAATTTTCTTTCAATTGACTGTTACGTGAGGTAATCCTTGATAATTATCAAGGTCAAGGATAAACCTAGTCGCCGCATGGATAACGAAAATGATATATACCAAACTTCATTTCTTTATTGTCAAAAATAAAATTCATTTCTTTAATTGAGAGGAAATTTGAATTGGACGATTTTTCCTTTCTTGACTGATAATTAAAACAATAATTTTCAGGGCTTTGATTCTAAATTTTCTAAATTTGCTTTTTAAGTGAATATTAATCTGAAATTGGATTTAATTGAACTTCTAAAATGATTTCTCAAAATTCTTAAATTTATATCATGCATCAATTTCATGCATAGTTGGTTATAGGGTGAATTTTAGCAACTATTTGTTTGATGGTCTGGTTATATTATATGTTACAGTCATATTTTATATATTATTCTTTTGATTTGGATATTATATTTATTTATTAACCAAACCTTTTGTATGCTTAGAAAAAGGGAATTGAGTCCTTTTGTTTATTAAATATTTGAATATCTGATATATTTTTGCGATTATTTGGTATGAATAATACAAATACATTAAGATTGATTGAGAGATTTTTGTAAATATTGTTGACTCTGATATGTTAGTTGCACAATAAGAATGACATTATGTTAGACATGATTTTGAGTCTGGAAGGTAGGATTAAAGGAGGTTTATGAAATTATTTTTCAAATATAACGCAGCATAAAAGCGTTCAAAGATGATAAACCATAAAAAGAGAATTGAAATTTTCTGTAAATTGATTAAGAAATAAAAACTATCTTCGAAAACGGTAAAATGTGTTTTATATAGGCAAAAACAAAACCATATATCCAATCTAATAAGGAAAATAATAACTTAATACTTAACCAACATGAAATACATAACCAACAAGAAACATAATTTTTACATTAATTAATAATTTTAATTAATAAATAAAACTAAATAAAAATATTAATATCTTAAACATAATTAAAAGACCTCCAATACATACCCAGCATGTGAAAATATCCACAGGTCTATGGAAGAATCTGCCCAACTTTTTGCAGAGAATCCAGAGGCTATAGAAAAGTACACAGGGCATGGAAATCCAGCAAAATAGCTCCCCCAGCACTCACCTATTCTTTAGAAAAAATTTGACCTCAAATTTTGCAACGAAAAAGAATTAAAATTGTCATTAGAAACTTCAACAACAAAGCTTTCTTTCTTGACGTGGGAAATATTGATTGCATCAAATTACTATCAATCATTCGGGCATTCTCCTTAAAAATCAATGAATTGAAAATGGCAGCAATATTAGGGGAAAAAAATCAATTGTTTCCTTCCCCTCAATAACCACCAATTCATTCTTGTTCTTAACTCTCATAATAAAACTTGCTTCGCCAAAAACTTTTTCATCCGACTCATCTGGTTCACAAATAATCTCCTCATTTTTGTCAGATCCATCTGGTTGACACACAATCCACTCATCATCTTCCTCATAAGTAAGTCACCTACATGCAGGTTCTAGTCTGTTGATAGGTTCAACATGAGAAGCTTATCCTAATTGTCTCCTATCACCATTCCTTTTCCTGTTTGGTATGATACCATAAGCATTCAAATGATCTACAAGAGTTGGAGAATTTGAATAAAAGAAAATTATATATAAAAATTATACAAAGGCTGTACAAAAATTGTTCAACAAAAAATAATAAAATGAATAAAAAAACAACACATAAAATCAATATAAAATTATAAAGAAAAAAGTTTTAGCAAAATCAAATAAAAAAAATCTTGTGTACAAACTATTCAACAGTTATATAAAAACGATTCATCTTCAAATTACAATTATTGTTCTATGCACCAAATCAATCATTCTTTTATTGAGTCTCCAAGTTTAAACATAGCCTGCAAAAAAATAAATAAATAAATAAATAACAGTACAAACAATACTCAAAATAGGTGCAAAAGTTATTCAATAGTTGATTAATATGTATACAATATTTGATAAATATGCATTCAATTTCTGTATAATATGCAATCAATTTTAACACAAAAAACGAATTCAATTTATGCACAATATACATACAATAACACCGCACATTCTGTTTACATTTTGTAATAACAAGCAAAAGGAAAGACTTACATAATTGTTGTCATTACAAAAGAGGAATAGTCGGCTCCACTACTTTTAATATTTCATCCATATTTTTAAGCAGCTGTAAATATCAATACAAAATATGCATCCATCGTCAAGTTCTACAGCTGAAAAACTATAAAATTATTAACAGCAAAATCATGCTTGGCTAAGTTAACCAACAAAATAAAGCTACAGGAAAATAGCATCTTGTCACCAAAACCTACACAAGAAGTACGATGGTCAAAAGCAAGCTTAAATGATCCAATCAAACCAAAGACCAAATCTTAACTATGATATATGCCACATGCAAGACATCAAATCCACAACATTTAAAACATGCTGCATTATATAATAACCAAGAGTGAATCTTCCTTTTAGAGCATCAAACAAGAATGGCAACATTTGTACGATGGTCAAAAAAGGTGAAAAAAAAAATACTACAAAATATGTTCAATAAAAAAAACATGTACAAAAAAGTACAAAACAGGTTCAATAAAAAAAAAAAGGTGTAAAACTGTCACGACCGAACCTAGGGGTCGCGACTGGCATGCAGCTAGACCGAAGTCTGGCCGCATAAGTCTGCAAAAGATCCACCTAACTGCATTAATCAACTACTTAGGCCCAAATCTACTGGCCTAAAATGATTAACCCAAGTTGACTAAGTAATTAGTTTGTCTAATTTATATATCATAGATGTGGGATCTTACAAACTTCCCCCCCTTTTGCATACAACGTCCTCGTTGTGACACACAAATATAAACACAAATCTCACCAGACGATACTTCGGGCTAGTGACTGGCTCTGATACCATCATTGTCACGACCCAACCCGGGGCCGCGACCGGCGTGCAGTTAGACCGGAGTCTGACCATACAAGCCTGCAAAAGATTCACCTAACCACCTTAGCCAACTACTTAGGCCCAAATCTACTGGCCTAAAATGGTTAACCCAAGTTGACTAAGTAATTAATTGGTCTAACTTATATATCATAAATGTGGGATCTTACAAAAACATTACCAAAATAACATAATCGAGAACCATAATCAAGAGTAGCTAATCTTGGAGCAAATTACACAATTGAAGCTTGTCCAAAAAATTATAGGTTCTTCCCTAAACAGTGTTTCGGCAAACAATGTGTTAATCTGTGCAAAAATATGAACGTGAGGTATTGATTTGTACAAAAATATAAATATGAGGTGTTAGTTTGTGCACAAACAAATGTTAGGAATCCATTCAAGAAAATACCAAACTTAGGTGTTAATTTATATATTAGGCCTTGTTTCATTAACACAATTTTATTGTTTTTAACTATCCATTTTATTTATGTTCAGCAGAATAAAGTTTTATGAGAACTTCATATTTTATTTTATAACTTTACAAATAAACTCAGCTATAAATAAAATGTGTTTCGGAAAAAAAAAAAGAAAAGAAAAAATGAGTTATAAAGATCATGCACCGGTTATATATATATATATATTTTTATAGTAAAATTAAGTGTTTAGCTAAATTAATAAATTATTGCCTATTTAAGGCAACAACAGGATTCGAATTCCTAACCTTAGATCAGTAAATTGCTTCACTCTAACTATTTCAGCTAGAGATCATTTGTCATAGATCCGTTATATGTTTATTTGACAGGATAATTAAAAAAAGTTAGAAATTTTATTAATGTATTGCAAGACGAATCCTCTTACACATGAGTATATATATAAGCTCCACATTGCTTAATCAGCATATTGTTATTGTTAAATTAATATCAGTTAATCAAACTAATTAAGCTAATTAATGAGCCCTTTCTCGTGAACCAGTTTTTAACCAGTAGGGATTTAATAAGGTTTCTCGCCAACATAGTTTCCTGGAGGATAATAGTTGCAACTAATAATAACGGCTCCCTCACCGCACCTAGCAGTTCCACAACCAACTTGCTTAGTATTTTTCCAAACAATTTGAGTATAATGTCCACACATATCACGAGTGCAAGTATTAGAATCATAATCATAATTTTCCTTTTCGGCTCCCCACATTTTTACGGCATCCATGCCGCTAAATTCACCATAACCAAATGCTAAGTTCTCCCCATAAGGACCGCTTGAATGCAGCAAGTCACAGACTGAAATTAAGGAATTTGTGTATCTTCGTGCATATCTTGCTAATGTCCTATTCCAGGTAAGAGGAGCAATCCCTAATTCTGCTCGGAATTCATTATGTGCATTGAGGTAATCCCTCGGAGAGTTGTGGGCGAGTGCGAGAGGAGCTAGGGTAAATACCGTCAAGATTAGTGCTGCTATTGGAGCTAGGAACTTGTAAAGCCCCATTTTCTTGCTATTTATATCAAGAGATAGTAGATATAATGGGGCAAGAAAATGAGGATGGAGCTTGCAAAAATGTGGTAAGTAGTCTTGGGTATTTATAAGGAAGTGTAGGGAATTTTATTCTGTCAATTAGATGGCTTTTACTTAAAGTAGATGCTACTTTTGTGGAGTGATGGTAATTATTGGAATAAAATTTGTGGATGACAAATAATTAGGAACATCATCATCTATAATTATTGTTGTGGAGAATGAATGATAGCTGTGTATTCTTGATTTGTCCCTAACTTTGTTGTTTTCCTTTTTGGAAAAGATTTGTTTAAAATGATTTTTTATAATTTCATCATAAAAACACTTCTCAAAATTCATATTTATCATTTTCATCAAAAAGAGAAAGGTGACATTTATTATATATAAAATTATAAAATAATTTTTTTTTCCACATGAAGTAATGTTCATTAGTCGAGACACAATCTATCTATATATGATATAATCATTTATATATAAATTTGAAAATGAGGAGAGATGATTTTGATTTGTATAAAAAAATATTTCAATAATTTTAAATTTTTAATAAATTATAGTATTCATATTTTTTTTCTATTTTAAATTTTTTTAATATTTTATTTTCTATTTTGTAATTGAATTTAAATTTATGTGTATAAAAATATATAAATTACTGCAAAAAGTAACTATATTACATTTCAAAAGTTAAATGAAAAATAATGTCAATATTATAACTATTTTGCAAAAATCTTTTTAACAACTTTATTTAATTTGAAATATATTAATTATTAGCGTTAGGAATTGTATTAGATGCAATCATCTTTTTTCTAATATTGTAACAAAATTGTCTTTCATGCTATTATACTCTGACTTTTGGGAAAATACATTAAATAGACTAAGTCTACCACTTATTTCGTATGTCAAACCAATAGAATGAGATAATACAATGTTCTATCAAAGGAATCGTACGTTTTATTCTTATTGATTTAAGATATTTTGATGTTTTTAGCAGCGGATTTGCCTTATTCTTATTTATTTGAGATAATATGATGTTTTTTGTGGAAGAATCGCCCTATTATTTATTTGAGATATTTTGATGTTTTGGCAACGGAGTCAATTTATTCTTATGTTATTTGAGATAATATGATGTTTTAGCAGAAGAATCTCCTACCTTATTTATTTGAGATAATATGATGTTTAGGCGGAGGAATAGCCTTATTATTGATTTGGGATAAATGATGTTTTGTTGGTGAAATCACCCAATTCGTTTTTATGTGAGATATTTTGATATTTTGGCTGCAGGATACTTTATTCTTATTTATTTGAGAGTTAGGAGTTTTTTTTACTACAAAAGGATATTAGCGCCTATGACAAACCCCATGAAAATAGGCAGCAACGCAAGACCAATGATGTTTATGTCTACGGTATCAGACAAACGTAACAATGTTTGTGGAATATTTTGGCAGATGGGTAAGGCTAGACGTCTCACACCGTTTTTTAATTTTTTTTTTACTCGGCATGGTAGATTGTCTCGACTGAGTTCTGAAATCAATTTCAATATTTCACAGTTTGCAGAGTTTGCACTATAAGAAAATAAAAAAATACCAACCAAAAATCCGGTTAGTAATTAATAAAAATCGGATGGTAATTAAAGTTACCGACCGATTGATTCAATTGCTAAATGCTCGTCAGTAATCCATTAATGACCGATTTTAATTCGGTTGGTAATTTAGCAACCGAATACAACATCTGGTATTTTTTTTCTCCAAATAATCGGTTGGTATTTTTTTCCCGAATAATTGGTCGGTAATTGTTTGGTATATTTCGTATTTTTCCCCGAATAAAAGTCATATGATTACAAATTCAACGATTTCTATTATTTTATGTTCAATTTATAATACAGAGTCAAATTTTGTAAACTGTAGACCATTGAAATTTATCTCAGGACTCAGTATAGACAATCTACCATGCTGAGTCGAGAAAATAAAAATAAGCAAAACTAACTTTGTGGGAGATGTTTCGCGGCGAGACGTCTTGTTTTACCCTTTGGCAAATTTTACTGATGGCAGATTAATCTCAGAAGCTGAAATAGTATGGGTAGGGTGAAATAAATCTTTACCCTTGAGGTGCTGCCAGCTTGAAGAAGTTATCGACATCGAAATCGGTACTTATGTTACGACCCAGTCTAAGGTCGCAATCGGCATATAATTAGATCGGAGTCTTATCGCACAAGCCTGCAAAATGATTCACCTCCTAACTACTTTTATCAGCTACTTAAGCCGAAATCCAATATCTTTTTGGGCACAACATCCTCATTGTGACACAAACACAAACCTCACCAGGCAATGCACACGCACTTTCGGCTAGTGACTAGCTCTAATACTATTATTGTCACGACCTAGTTTGGGGTCACGACCGGTGAACAGCTAGACCGGAGTCTGACCTCACAAGTCTGCAAAATGATCCACCTAACTGTCTTTCTCAACTACTTAGGCTCAAGTCCACTGGTCTAAATGGTTAACCCAAATTTACTAAGTAATTAGGTGGTCTAACTTATATATTATATCAAATTTCAATCAATATCCAATGTGAGATTTTACAACTTACATTTTATGATTTAGTGGTAGAAAATTAAAATGCATTTTAGTGAAATTTGATGATAAAATTTCTTTAATGTGAATTATCATATTTTTTTTATATTATTATTATTATTATTATTATTATTAGGAAAAATGATAATTTTATCCCCATATTTTTACTTCATCTTTTTTTAGGCATTTTTTTTAAATAGAATTTTTAGTCCTCTTATTTTACAAAAAAATTATACTATTTTGTCATTTCTTGCCAAAAACATTGACAAAAATTAATAAGTTATGTCTCATATGAATTATTTATTTACTCTGATTATAAATATGGCATTAGTTTTTACTAAAACAACATATATTTGCTAGAAATGCTAAATATTGGTCGATCAATGTTTGATTTTTATAGCATATTAGTGTCATTTCAGTCAAAAATAATGTTATGTTTGTAATCAAGGAAAAAAAAACCTATTCAGATCAGACAAGAATTATTCTGTCACGACCCAAATCTGGGTTAATGACTGGCGTGCAAAATCCTTGGTTTTTATGAGTTTTGAGTTTAGGGGTAAATTGGTAATTTTGTACCTTATGGGCAAAATTATCATTTTGCACCCTTATATTTTTAATATAATTTAGTAATTTGGATGTCCGTTTTGATACTCAGGACGACGAGTCGATTATTTTGAATATAATATTATATTTTTGCACTCTGGGGGTATTTTTGAAATTTTTTATATTTTTGGTGTTTTTAAAAAATTAAAATATTTTATTGACTTGTATTAGTTAAAAATCTATAATTAAATAAAATTAAAAAACCCTAATTAATTCAATTTTAATTCAAATTAAATCAAATAATTAGAAAAATAATCAACCCAACATGATCCCAACATGCTCTAGTTGAATGAAAATCAAAATAACGCCAAAGAATCAAGAAAAACTTCAAAAACACGGAAAAGTTTGAAATTCAAATTGCTGGAAACACGCTAAAATGACATAAGTGGGCTGGCTCGCAGGAAACCAAATGATAGAGCTCCACAGGCAAAATGACAATGCTCGCGCCACAACTCCCTCTCTAAACAACACGACTACATCGCCAAACGACATGACCTACTGACACGCGCCTCTGCTAAACGACGCGACTCCGATTTTTGCTCAAAACCCTATTTTCAAGACTCCCAAAATTATAAACCTCTAACACACCCCTTACACCTAATTCCTCAAGTATTTCTTGAGAAAAACCTATTTAAAATTATGAAATAATCCCAAAATTTATTTATTTAATTAATTAATCTTAAAATTCTATTTAGATACTAATTCTAATCAACACTAATTAAATCTTCTTACTAGACTCGAATTACTATTTAATTTTAGAAATAATAAACTATAAATTTATTACAAATTTTAATTAATAAAAATACCAAAATACCAAAAATGACAAAAAAAAATACCCTGGAGCCCAAAAACGCAATACTATACTCAAAACGACTGTCTTATCATCCTGATATAAAACGAACATCCAATAATCAAATTACATCAAAACAAAATATAAGGTTGTAAAATGACCATTTTACCCCTTAATGTGCAAAATTACCAAATTACCCCATAAACTCAAAACTCATAAAAAAACAAGGATTTCACGTATTCATTTCTGTCACTATTTTTTACGAGAAAACACAAAATAGTATAATTTTCTAAAATATAGGAAAAAATGTCACTTTAAAAAAATACAGAGATAAAAATGTAGATTAATTTAAAATGTAAGCATAAAATTGTAATTTTTCCTTATTATTATTTATTATTATTCATTTAAAATATGCCCACTATGACGAAAGTTTCTAGCACTGCCCTCGGTAGCCCATGACCCACCAAACAAACTAATGGAAAGGAGATCCTAGACTTTCTTCGGAGGGAGAAAAGGAAAGAAAGAGTGAGGAGTGTGACATAGGACATATGTTCATGTACCATATAATTGAAACAAATTCGCAGATTTATTAATGTGTTGCAAGAGGAATCCTCTTGTGAGTACAAATATATATATTGGCATTCATAATCTATACAATCAAAATTGGCATTGTTAAATGTCAATTAATCAAACTAATTAAGCTAATTAATGAGCCCCTTTCCATTGACCGTTCTTTAAACAATTGGAAATCAATAAGGTCTCTCACCATCGTAGTTTCCTGGAGGGTAAT
>CATIWJ010106980.1:0-11252 GCA_949640765.1 Croton laevigatus
TTGGTGAAATAACACAAAATATCGAACCATCATCAAACATGAAAATAACATGCTCCGATAAAATGTCAAGTGGCACGAAAATCAAATAAAAATATAATTATAAAATAATTTCAGTTACTAATAAAATTTTCAAAAAAAAAATCTGAAAAATAAAAACTTAATTTAATTAAAAAAATAAAAAAAATTACAAGAATATAAACTAATTTGTGATAGCCCATTCTTCTTTTTCAGTTTTTCGAATCCGTCTCTATCTCTTTTTCATTCTTCTTTATTATATTTATGTATTTTTATTTAATTGAATATTTTGTCCTGTTGTATCCTTTTATTTTGAAAAAATTATACAATTTTATTCTTTTCACTGGAAATAGTGACAGAAACGTCTCATCTAATTTTTCTTTTTATAAATAATACTTCTGTTTTTTTCATTTCTTTACATTCACTATTTCACCAATACCAATACAAACTCACTTTTCACCAATACAAAAATAATAATAAATAATTACTAACCCTTTAAAAAACTTACTTTTTCATCAATACCAATAAAAAATAATAATAAACAATTACAAAATTTAATATAAATGGAAATATAAACAACTCAAAAAAACACCCAAAAACAAAAATGTAAACTTCTCATGAAAATAAAGGTAGTATGATATTAGTTTTGGCTGAAACAAAATCAATATATGCCAGAAAAACTAAAAATTCAATTGGTTGATCAAATGGTATTTTAGCATTTTCGGCAAATATATGTTATTTCATTTAAAACTAATGTTATATTTTTAATAGTTGCAAATAAACAATTTAAATAAAATATTGCTTGTTAAATTTTGTCATTATTTTCAGCGAGATAAAAAATAAAATAATATAATTTTTCTAAAATTCTGAACAAAATAGTAAAACACATGATATAATCATAATTTTTCCAAATTCATGTGAAATATTTTAGAATGTCCATATATTCATACGTATGAATAAACTTGTCAAATTAGCCGAATACGAATGAGAACGAGGTTTTCCATTTTATTTTGACGTTTAAATTAAATTCTCGAATTTAATTTAAAACAATAAAATTTTTTTTTAAAAAAATAAATTATTTGTAATCACCAAGTCCTATTTTCTCATCTCATAACTTTTTCTTGAGTTTTCATCATATGAGATTGCTTAAGCCCCTATTGATCTTCTTTTTTATCGGTGGTGGTTCCTTACATTTTTTTTTTCCGTCTTTGTTTAGTTTATTTTTGTTTTTTCCTTAAATAACGTCTAATTTTCTATTTATTTGGATCAAAATTCGTATTTTATCGCTCAAATTTATTTTTCAAAAGATTTTGAGTGTAATGTAACCCTTTGTGAATTTTTTTTATTTTGCATTATTTCTAGTGTGTTTGGGTTCTGCTTCATTTTGTTGGAAATTAAAAAATACGGAGTGGATTGTTAATATCTTTTGTATGGAAGTAAGTTTTAAGTCTGTATAATATTCATATACAATGGCCGAGGCAGAACTAATTTCAAGTGGGGTCAAAATATATTAAACTAGCTGCTCTCAAATATATACAGGTAAAAGAAAATCACTATTTACACACCGTAACTCAAGGGAAATAATAGGGAAATAAAAATTAAGAGTTGTCAATTACACACCCTTAGTTGCATGTGGCTCTGTATACAATTTACTTTATTATTATTATTTTTTAAAAAAGATAGTTTACATCTACTCTAAAATCTAAAGGAGAGGGAGAAACCGAATCGAATTCAAGCACTCAGGCTTGGTAAAGAGAGCATCTACCACTGAACTACCTCCTTGTCCGCAGTGGGATTTGAATCCATGACGTTAAGGTCGTTAGGCACTACGCTTAGCCACTAGGCTAGATGGTTGTTCCCTACAATTTACTTTATTTTTATTATTTATTAATATTGCTATTTTATGTATAAAAAAAAAACTAATTCACTATTGGGGGTTTTTTTTTGACATAGGCATTACGCACGCACCCAGAGAGCCATTTTAATTTGTGCAGGCACGAGGCTTCGAACCTGGGTTGGTTCGCCTCCACATCTCTTGCGCTACCACTACACCACACAGCTCCCTTATTTTATTTTATTTTTTATAACATAGACCACACTGCTCCCTTAAATTTGATGAGTTTATTTTCCATGTGATGTTGTAATAGGAATAAGGTAGGATAATATATGATAAACAAATTAAAAGTACAAATAAAAGTACACGAGAATATAATTATTATTTTTTTATTATTATTGATATAAATCAACTTCGACAATATATATATATATATATACACTCAACAACTCTTGGGTATGAAACCCAACAAATAACGTGTTATCTTTTTAAACTAAGTACATAAGTAAATTAACGTACTTTTCCTACAAAAAATTACGTATTTAATTTCTTAAAAAATTTCCCATTCAATGAAAAACATTAATTGATTGTTTAATTAATTAATATATATACTTTCTTTGACCTTTTTTTTTTTTCGAAATATATCAATTGGTAGCCTATGTAATCACTCATTAAATTAATTTAATTACATAACCACTATACTCTTAATCTAGACATAAAAAAACCTTTGGACGCCGCGAGTTACACGGTAACTTCCACTCTGAAATTGTCCATTAATCTATATTTAATTTTAATCACCCCCTAATTACAACAACTACGGCTACCTAATCTAAATTAGTATATTATTGATTTTTCACCAAAACCTTCTGTTAATATCATGTAATGTCACCACTATTAGAGCGTAGATGAACTTGTTATGGTTGTTATAGTTTAAAGAAACGCTTGTAGTTTAGGTTTTATGAATTCACCTCCATTAAAACTCAGGGATCATTTGATTTAGAGATTATGAGGAGCTGATAGCTGATATTCATTCAACAACTGCTTCTTAAGTATTTAATAAAAAAAAATTTTAAAAGCTAATAGCTGTCAGAAGTTTTGCTGCTGATTCCAACAACTAGTAGATAAAACTTTTCATAAATTGTTCTATATATTTTTTATTGAGAGATATAAATAATATAAAATTAATAATCAGCTAAATCATTTAATTTTTTTTTTTCAAATGTTTCACTACTCTACTTTTATATTGTTATTATTATTATTACTATTATTAGCTAAAATGATCATTGCTTACATCCTACAATTATTGACAATATGATTTTATAGTTTGATACTCGATAATTTTGGGAGTTTATAAATTATTTATATTTTAATTATTTTAGTTTCATTTTTACATTTTTAAATTTATTAGAAATATATTTTTAATTGAAAATTTTTAATTTGACTTTATTTAAAAATACGCTCTTACTGATCATTTTATATAATAAAAGCAATAATATATTATATTTTTACCAAACACTTATTATTTATCGGCTACGAACTACCCACAATAGCTATCTGCTACGTAGGGGTGTGCAAAACCCAAATTGACCCGACCGAACCAAATTGATATGTTAGGTTCGGTTTAATCGGGTTGATCGGTTCGGTTTTATATTTTAAGAAAAATCAGAATTTGGTTCGGGTTAATTTGAACCGAAAAAAAATGACAATTTTCTTTGTATTTTTGCTGAAACCTGACTGAATCGAACCAATGAGTTCAGTTCGATTTAGTCAGATTGATCGGTTCGGTTCGAATTTTAATGTAAAAAATTTTCGGTTTTCAGGTTGATAGGACCAAATCCGACCAATGCACAGCCCTACTGCTACCAGCTATTAGTTGCCTAAAACCGCTAAGTTAAACAGGCATATGGAGAAGTTTCCTGCCGATTGAGATTTTGCTGAAATGAAATTCGAATTAATAGACAACCATAATTTATTGACCAGAAATAGAAAATATGATGGTTATATAAAAAAAATATTTCTGTCAAGTCAAAAAGACAACGGGAAAGGTCTTTTAAGATTTTGTAAATATAATGATTTTCACACAATACATTTCTTATTTCACACTTGAATTTTCAATAATGGTCCTTACGTGGTTTGATTTTTGACTGATACCAACCCCTGCCTTTGTGACTAGTAAGGTGTTAAAATTTTGAACTTTATTCTAATTTGTTTGAAAAATAGTATTATTTTCGCCATCAGACAATTTTTTCTCTAATTTATGTGGTTTAGAAAATATATATTCTAAATTATTTATAAATCCAATTTGCTATTTTTCAAAGATAAAAGAAATTTGAAATTTGAATTTGAATTTTATATTAGACATTTCAATACAGCAATTTCAATTGCGAACAAATTTTATTAAAAATTCATTTAAAAATAAATTTTAAAATTTTAATTTATTAATTTCAAAATAGAGTAAATTTGTTTAAATTATTAAAATATTATTTATTTTATATTTTATATTCAGTGGTCATGCTTCTTGAAAATAAAATTCATTGGTCATATAATTATAACTCGTATAATTCAAATTCAAATTATATATATATTGACTTGTAGTATTTTTTTTAATGAAAAGCGAAAAATGTTACCTCTTCATATAATTTTCAACATGCCCCACATGTACAAAAGTTACATGCCGCGCTAACTTCCAAACAATTCCAACTTTCAAAATACCTCCAAGACTAAATAAAGTCTTGAATTTGAACCGCGGGGTAGGGCACAGAATAGAACAGAAGTGTTAGATTACCACCCAGAATAGAACTAAAACCGGATTATCCAATTTGCTGCCGTTCGCTGATAATCAGTTTTCGATTTTCGGTAATTTGATGGTCAATTTAAGTAATGGAAACTTTGATAATTACCGAAATTATTGTTCGAACCAAAAATCTAAAATTACGTCAGTTTGAGGATAGAAATAAAACGACATAAAAGAAACTTTTGGTAATTTTGTCAAGAAAATTCAGTACTTCCGTACTCTATGGTAATTTTTATTCAGTAAACCAATATTCCGGTATCCTAGTTTTAGGTAACAACCTATTTTTGATATCAATACCGGTTCCTGAATGTCTAACATTCGGTTAGTATTCATGCATTATTTGATTTAAAACTCAATTCTGTTTACATATAATTCTAAGAAAATTTAAGTTTTTTGGGATCATGGGGATAAGGCCACGTTATGTACAGAATGAAACTTGCAACCGAAACTCCACTTTATTTTTTCAACTACATACTTCAACTTCCATAAAAGTAACTTACTAATTAGAAAATCTAACTTTTCCTTCAATTTTAACCAAATAAAACCTCAGCACAGTTAACTAGATTCTCTCTCATGGCTTTGTCTACTAGTGCTTTAAATTTAATTTAAATTTAAATACTGTAATAAATTGTAATTATAAATGTCATGGAGTAGAATTAAAATTTGTAACATGCTCAATAGTGTATATACCTCAAATTAAAAAAGAAAATGTTAATTATAATGGTTTAAAGACGGATGTGAATTTTGAAAAAAATTCCTATCTTTTACTCGTTTCAAAAATTTATCATTGTAGCATCATTACTAATATTATGTTCTGTGTTCATTTGATTATCTTACCAAACTCCGCATAAAAGCCATTAAAAAAAAAAAAGAAAAACATACTCCACATATAAGCTGTGGTGCTATGTCATCATACATTATGTCTTAGATTTATTTAATCATAATTTTATTTATAAAATTAGAAGCAAATATCAAAATTACACATATATTTGTGCTATGTCATCATACATTATGTCTTATTAATGCATAGTTACAATATAATTTAAAATAAATTATATTGTAGCTTAAATTATATTGTAACTATATTTTGATTTTGCTTTTCCTGATTTTTCTTCAAATTTGTGGCATTCCGGCCTAGGACATTCCGGAAATGCCGTTTTAGATTCTTTTTACAAGAACAATTTTATTTTATTACATTCCGTAAAGCCTGAAATTCTTTTTGTTCCTCCCGTCCCGTTGGCAAATTAACTAAGTTGCCATTTTATGATTCTATGTTTCATAATTGCATGCGGTTTGATATTGTGCATAATGACTTGTGGACATTGTCCACTTTAAACTCTTCGGACCACCGATGTTATGCTCTAGTCCTAGATGATTATTCCAATTTTCTATGGAATTTCTTATGTCAAACAAAACCCAAGTCTATCCTCTCTTTTTGACATTTAGAGCATACATTAAAACATAGTTTGAAAGAGAAATTTAAAATTTTCAATGTGAGAACGATCGTGAATATGACAATGGCCCTTTCCACAAATTTTGTGAACACGGCATGCATTTTCAATTTTCTTGTCCACACATTACCTCAAAATGGTAAAGTTGAAAGAAAAAGAAAAACTATAAATAATATTCGTATATTGCTTGCCCATTCTTCGGTGCCTCACACATTTTGGCGTCACGCTTTAGCCATGGCAACTTATCTCCTCAACATTCTCCCCACAAAAAGTCCTTGGATTCCTTTCTTCAACCCAATTTCTTTATCAAACAAATCCCGATTTTTCTCACCTCTGTGTTTTTGGATGCTTATGTTACTCATTGTTTCCCTTTACTATAATTAATGAGCTCTAAGAACACTCCACACCATGTGTCTTTCTTGGCTATCCCCCAAATCATATGACTTATCAAGTGGCAAAATCATTATTAAAAGACATGTGATATTTGATGAAACGCAATTTCCGTTTGCAAAAATTCACAAACCTTTACCACGTTCCTATGACTTTCTAAATGATTTTTCCCTTTACATTATTCATCATCAACACTTCTTAGGTCTACAACATCAGTCCATTAATCAAACTCCTCCTAAATCGCCACACTTCATGCCACATGGTGCATCTCCTCACACTGGCCCAGTTCCAGCGACCCAAAATCCTTCACCACAAAATTCTCCTCACCAATCTCCTTTTCTATCTCAGCAGCCCGCCTTCCCAAATATCCCTAAATTGCTATCCCCTTCCCAACCGGCCCAACATATACCAGTCCAATGCAATCCAGTCGACCTTCCCAAAGTACAAACTTCCTCTAGCGGCCATTTCCTCTAGCGCACAACAACCCAACCTATATCCCACCCCATAAACGCACTGCACCACCACTTATAACCGGCCCAGCTAGCAGAATCGGCCCCACAGCCCACTGTATGGATACCTAAAGCCAACATGGTATATACAAGCTTAATCTAAAATACCACAATTTAAGAGCCTCGTCACCCTTACCATTTCTATCTCTCTTGTTCCTCACAACCCGATAAGTGCACTCCATGACCCGATTGGAAAATGCCATGATAGATGAATTTAATGCTCTAATTAAAAATAAGACATGCGAGCCAATACCACGTCCATCTTGTGTTAATATAATTTGATCTATATGAAATTTTTAGGTATAAAAAGAAATTTGATAGTTCTTTTAAGAGGCATAAATCATGTATTGTAAGTGATGACAGGTCTCAAAAAGCTGGAGTTTATTGTACTAAAACATTTAGTCTGGTTGTCAAGTCAACTACCATTTGGACTGTGTTAAGCATTGCATTCATAAAATTATAGCATATTCACCAGCTAGATGTTAAGAATGTTTTCCTCTATGGCAATTTGAATTAAACAGTCTATATGCATCAACCAATAGTTTTTAAAGATCCATATTTTTCTGATTATGTTTATCTATTGAAGAAATCTCTTTATGGTCGCAAGAAAGCACCCTGTGCCTGGTATCAGCGGTTCGCTGATTATGTTGCTAAAATTGGTTCACTCATAGTTTATCTGATCACTCTTTGTTCATATACCATAATAGCTTGGATCTTGCTTATATTTTACTATATGTTAATAACATCATTCTTATAGTCTCTTCAGATTCTCTTTGTCTGTCTATCATGAAGCTTTTAGCTGCCAAATTTGCCACGAAGGACTTAAGTCCTCTCAGTTACTTCCTTGTCATTGTTGTGACTTATACTTCTAACAGTCTCTTCTTATCTCAAGAGAAGTATGTCGAGTAGATTCTTGACCAAGCAGGTATGTCTGGATGCAAATCATGTGCCTAGGAGTGTTCAAATGAAAACAGTAAAACGTAAAATTTCACGATTTAACGAATTTCATGATATTTTTAATGTTTAACAATTTAACCAATCGTTAAATCGTAAAAGATTTCGTTTAATTCGGGAAATTGTGAAATTTCACGTTAGGATAAATTTTTTTAATGATTTAACGAATTTCACGTTTAAAAAAGTAACGAATTTTGGTTGATACTGTTGACTTTTGTATTTTTTATATTTTTTTATAATATAGTTTTTCAATCTATTGCTATTGAGGCTGGAGTTGATATCATTTAAGGAAAAAGCATTTATGCCCAAATCTCGTTTGAACAAGCAGGCCGTCACTTACCAAATACATGCCTTCTTTTTTGCCTTTTTTATAAATATGGAATTGTTATTCTTCTCATTACCTGTTGAACATTATTATTAATAATAATAATATTATTATTATGTTTGTTATGTAAAATATTGTTGTTATGTTTAATGTTATGTATACTTGATTAAGGTTAAATTCCGTTATATTTTAATTGGTAAAATACTATATTTGTTATATGTTTGGTTAAATGTAACTATTAAATTTCATTAAAAATGTTAAATTCCGTTACAAACATTAAATTTCGTTAAAACGTTAAATCGTAAGAGAAAAACTTTATTTGTTAAATTGGTGGAATTCGTAAGAATTATTTAATTCGTTAAATCGTCCGGAGAAAAAAATTTTAATTTTTTTTTATTTGGTGAAAATTTTTGAAAAATTTTTCACGTTTTAACGAACGAACACCCCTACATGTGCCATCCTTGTCAACACAAAAGGTAAATTGGGCACCTCCAAAGGTGACCCATATGACGACCCTATGAAATACAGGCAATTGGCAAGTGCCTTACAATACCTTTATTTTACATGGCCTGATATTTCTTATGCAGTTCAGTAGGTTTATTTATATACACATGCCCGGAGAGTTGAACATATGGAAGCTCTTAAATGTATTATAAGATACGTGTAGGGTACTAAATCTTTCTGTTTGCATCTCTAAAAATCAACACATGATTCTTCAATATGTTATATGGACGCTAATTAGGGCAGGTGTCCTGATACTTGCCGTTCCACGTCTTGTTATTATGTCTTTCTTGGAGATAACCTAATTGCATGGTCATCCAAATGGTAACCCACTTTACCAAAGTCTAGTGCCGAAGCAGAATATTGAGGAGTTGGCAATGTTGTTCCGAGTCATGTTGGTCACGCAATTTGTTCTTTGAGCTACTTTGCCCCATTCACCAAGCTACATTTGTGTACTGTGATAATGTTAGTGCTATTTATTTATCTGGCAATCCAATACAACATCAACGCACTAAATATATTGAAATGGACATACATTTTGGTAGAGAAAGGGTGTAACATGGTAAAGTATGCATTCTTCATGTTTCGTCCCATAATCAGATTGTAGATATTTTCACGAAAGGTCTTCCGTGCATATTATTTCATGATTTTTTGGACAATCTAAGCGTACGCGAACCTCCCACTTCAAATGCGGGGGTGTGATAGAATATAATCTCTTTGATTATATTCTTGTATATATCTTTTGTATAATTATTTAAATTTAAGGCTTATATCAAGGCACCTTTAGTTAAACATGTTCCTAGATTTATGGCTTGTATCAAGACACCTTTGTTTATATAAATGATGTTTTCTAATGAATGCACATTAAAAGATTGACATTATCTTATACTTTGTTTCAAACAAATGATCTCTAGCTAAAATGGTTATGGTGACATAATTTTCTGGCTTGAGGTTAGGAGCTCAAATCCTAAAAATTTAACTAAAAAACTTAATTTACCATTAAAAAAAATGAAGTTTTCTTTGTTTCAAAATCATTTTTCCAATATTAGATTTTTCAAAATCATTTTTCTTGTTCAGTTTTTCTCAAAATTGATTACCTAAAACATGTTTTCTCTCTAATGGTGTTCTTTCTATTTTCTCTCAAACTCCATCCGTGGCCTCTCCCTCTTTCATAAACGGAAACCAATTTTTCTAGCCCCACAAGCTCTCTTTTTTTTCCTTCCGCAAATGAGTTCCTCCATTTGAAAATGAAAACTCACTCCAATAGGATTTGGATTTGCAATGAAGGGATAGAGAGAAAGAAGATGATTTGAGAGAAAGAAGAATCTTAGCTATGTCTTCTCTTACGTTACAGCTTCTTGCCCCTAACCATTGAACTTCAATGGAAGAAAGCAAGTCTCCAAATTGTTATTGGTTTAGGTTTTCAAGAAGGTTAATGATGACATCGTCCAACTCACATTACACTAAAGGGTCATCCCACCAGGGGTCATCCACCAAGAGATCATCCCTCACAGGAGATCATTCCTTATAGGAGATCATCCTTCACAGGAGATCATCCTGCACTAAGGGGTCATCTCACACCAGGAGGTCATCTCACTCAGGAGATCATTCCTCATTCCCTCCTTCCTCTAACACCTAGGGGATCATCCTCATTCCACATTGACAAGGCACAAGTACAATAATAATTATCAGCCCCTATTTTTAATATGGGCTCCTGACTGTACACTGACATAATTACCATTAAATATATTGCGTACAAGCAACCACTTTGATCTTTATTATAAATACCCAGCAACTACTTGTCCGTTTATCATTCCTTTCACACCTTTTTAATTCTATTTCTTAACTTATTCTTGCTCTTATTATCATTATACAACATAATATTTCATTCCTAACAAAAACTCTAATCATTTTATACCACAAATAAAAACTAGGATTAAAGAGATCTCACCTTACTTAAACTTTTATCTACCTCCCTTACCTTGATTAAGCTTGAGAATAACTTCCTTAGCTTGGTAGGGTTTTTAGATAAGTGAAGAAGGAAATGAAAATGAAGAAAAGAGAGAAAATGGAGAGGGAAAGAGGTGGGTGGCGGTTGAAGGGAAGAAAATGAGGAAATTTAGGGTTTCCACACACATGTCTTTCCCTTTTATACTATAGCCATAATTTGAGCTTTATGGGTTGGTTTAGGTTGAATGGGCTTTGGGCTTCTAGCCTAACTCTTATCTATTCTTCATTTATTAACCCATTCTCTTTTCCCTTTTTTTTTCCAAGGCCCAAGACCAAGATTGAGCCCAACTCCATTATTGGTCTAACTCAATTCTACTCTTAATTAAATCCACTTTATGCCTAAGGGAAATCTCTCCTACTAATTCTTCATTGAATCGACTCGACGAACCAAAGGATGACTTGAGTTCCAAGTTCACTGATCCAATCCCATCATAACCCATCTTATGTCATATTTACTCTTATTTATCCC